>JAKGSA010000761.1:0-39784 GCA_033558755.1 Philaethria dido
TTTTACATTAATAATCAGAATAGGATAATTGTTATTATCTTTACTAATAGAACTTACTTTACGTACCTGTGTCATGTTGTCCCTTACTATATGATAACACTTTCCCATAAATATCTAAATTAACACAGTATTAACTTCTCACAATTAGAATTTATTACTATAAAAGATTTTCTTAACAAAATATATTCCGTCAACTAAAACTTTCTATTACCCTCATAATAATGATAAAATAAATTATCATGTTGCCAATAAATAATAATTCCATTGTGTAAGAAATTAAATTATTTTTATTATACTATATTAAAAATTTCTCTTAAATAATCATGAAAATATTGAAAACAAATATAAAATTATTATATTACTTATTATGCGTTCATACCTATTACCGTTATTATCTAAAATCGATTATATGATTCTGATTAAATAACTATAACCATGCAAAAAATCATTCATTTCTATCCAGTAATTATCGGCATATAAAGTAACTTGTCTATGTAGGTTTTTTATTTTTTTCATGAAAACTAAATCGAATGACAGGATGAAAACTATCCTATATGTACCTCCAGACTCTAAGCTGTTGCTGTGCAAAAAATCATTCATTTCTGTTCAGTATTTATCGGCCTATAAAGTAATTTGTCTATGTAGGTTTTCCAATATTTCCATGAAAACTACGTCGAATATCGGGATAAGAACTATCCTGTATGTACCTCCAGACTCTAAGCTATTACCATGCCAAAATTCATTCATTTCTGTGAAGTAGTTTTTGCGTGATGCGCGTTCAAATATACAGACAGACAGACAGACAGACAGACAGACAAAAATTCTACTGATTGGTTTTTTCGCTTCTATTAACGATATATTAACGTACCCAATTGATATTTCTCTAAAATTTTTCATGTACAGAATTGACTTTTCTGCTCTTTTATTATATATATAGATATAGATTATTGAAGTTTTAAAGTGTTAATCACACACTTAGGAAACGAAAAACATATTTAGCGTATAAATATTTGAACGCGGCGGGACTCGAACCCGCGCCTCTTGGAAAACGTCCAAGCGCTCTGAGCACTAAGCCATGCGTTCTATATCCGGCTGCGTCGAAATTTTTATACGCTTGTTACAAAGTTATTTATGTTGTTAGCATCTCTGTAGAGAGACTCTTACAAATTTCTGCTACACAAAGATTATTTCAAAGAACATGTATGAATATGACGGGCTTAGTGGTCAGAGTGCTTGGATGGCACAGCAGGGTACGCTGAGGAAACCACATAACCTAGTGTTGTTACTCCATTCTTTTAAGATATCCGTTGCCCATTGTCCACCGAACTGAGATTACAATATGGAGGAATACAAATCCGTGATTATTACAAATACAATTCTAGTAATTATAATGGTTTTTTTTAATTACTTCATATAATTGATGTGTATACTTTTTCCGATAACATAATGTTTATCAATATAAAATATAATAAAATTTATGATTTATACGTAACGCCAGGCGTTTTGATTTGGATGATTTTCTTTTTATATGATGGCTAGTGCTTCTTATCTGGTCCCATTTAAATTTACTAGTGTCCCCGTTGACGCGTTAACACCCCGTTGTCTATAGCAATGTATATGTCACTTTATATAAACATGGACGTCAAACCATAATTGTGTGTGTAACATTTATTTTATTAATTTAATATACTTTTTATGTATTATTTAAAAAAAAATATTATCATTCTGCACTCCTTCTCTATATAAACTATAAGTGTGCCAAGTTTCATGCTCCTCTGACCGCGTAAGTTTCTTAAAAAGGGATCCAAAGTATTTGCTTCACGTATTTATATATAGATTTAAGAATTGACGTGTAGTTTTAGAGTTATCCGTAATAATTGTACATTTTAGAACATTTTGTTTGATATAGGTTTATTTTCGTTGATATCATACCGAGGTGTAATAAAAATTTGACCTCTTTTAAAGATTGTCGTTTCTGGAAAAACCTAGTATCTTATTTTTTTAATTGTATTTTTTTTAGCTGTATCCTCGGTTCTCTTTTATATATATATATATATATCTATATATATATCTTCACTTCCCGCTATATGCTGGATACAACTTCACGCTGTATCCCGCATATAGCGGGATAGGGGTTAGGGAACCAGAGAATCTAGTGTAAAGACACTACTTGTTATCAGAGCGAGGTTGTCGTGGCGCAGAGGCACTAGCGTGCAATTGTACACAGGTTATGGGTTCGATTCCCACTCCAGGAAATGTTAGTATTTTCATTTTCTGGGTTTGGTAACAAGGCAAAGCACGGCGTTGAGTTCCGCCACTCAATACGCAATGCCTTAATTTAGCGGAAAGTGGGGAATGGAATTGTTGTAAGAGAGCGAAGTATCTTAACACTAGGTTTTCGGGTTCCCTCTGCCTACCCTGCTCTATATGCGGGATACAGCGTGATGTTAAAAAAAAAAACTTGTTGGCAGAGAATGTGTTAAACGCAATATCTCGAATAAAAAAGAAAGAATGTTCCCGAGTGTCTTGATACTAAAACACTACATTTTCTCTCCCCTTTCATAAAATTCGAATAAACTATATATAAATACGTGAAGCTAAAACTTTGGATCCCTTTTTACGAAAATTACGCGGACGGAGGAGCATGAAACTTGGCACACTTATAGTTTATACAGCGAAGGACAGCAGAATACTAACATTTTTTTAAAATAATACTTAAAAAGTATATTAAATTAATAAAATAAATGTTACACACACTACCATGGTGTGACATGCATGTTTATATAAAGTGACATATACACACTACGCAATGCGTTATTAACGCATTTACGGGGACACTAATTCGAATAATTTCTTCCTTACAACTGTTGAGTTTGTTGCCAGCTCTTCTCAGCAGAACTGCCTTCCTCACTGGTGGTAGCTTCCGATAAGACTGACATTACTGACATCTTTATGTTAATTGATTTAATAATGCTTGTAATAGCCTATTTGAATAAATCATATTTTGAAAGCAATTTTGAATTCCAAAACATAATATGAAGATAGTCATGGCGTAGAGACACAAGCGTGCGACTGTAAACGCGACAGGTTGTGGGTTCATACAAACTACAGGGAATGAACATATTATATAATATTTAGTATTTTCATTTCCTCGCTCTGGTAACAAGGCACAGCGCGGCGTTGAGTTCCGCCACTCACCACTCAATGCCTCAATTCGGCGGAAAGTGGGGAACGGAAATAATGATAGAACGTAGTGTTTTAACACTAGGTTCTTTTTCCTCTGCCTAACTTACTATATACGGGATACGGCGTGAAAATAAAAAAAAAGACCATAATATTTTGTAACATTTAATTCAATAGACTTTAGTACGCTAGCACCATACCGCCGCAGTCGCTTTACATACATACATACATACAAACATACATTATTATTAATAATCCCATACATTTATAACTTAATTTAAAAAAGAATCGAAAATTTCTATGTTGCGGAATTTCATTTCTTAGTGGCGGAATTTTATCATTTCTGCGGAATTACTTCAAATTTATTAAATGATATAAATAATCTTTCTTTAATAGTATTTGTATAGAAAAACATTAAATTTAAATTATAAATGTATGATATTTTCTAACAATCATTATTAGTACCTTCTTGTTATATTTGGCCGCGAGATTTTTTTGTTTCAAATTGTAACAACGCAAATATATTTCATGTAACGGTATATAATTAAAAATAAGAAAGGCGACTTCAAATAAAAAGCCCATAAAAAGTAAAATTATTACGAATAGCTCAAAAACTCAACAGATCTGAACCAAATTTAAATGAAACCACATCAGAAGCACTAGCCATCATATAAAAAACATCATAATTGTTTCACCCAGTAAACAGTTATTCAATGACATACACAAAAAAACCAGTCGAATTGATATACATATATATAGCCAATTTTTTTTCATATGATGTAAAAGTCAAGAGGCCAAATACAACATAATCTATATCTATTTAGATCAGAAATGCACAAAAAGCTAGACTTATGCCATTTTAGAGAGAAAAAAAAATCTACACACACATATGTAGATATAGAGAACACACACACACTGACACACCGACTGAACACTAACAATAACCTAAAATATGATATTTAAAAAAATATTATAAATATAAACTTCTAGATTATTTTTTAATATATTAAACATTTAATTGTCAGTCGATGTGTCAGTGTAGTACTGTAGTACTATTTGTTGAGGAGAGTATGGGAGAGTGAGATAGAGATGTAAGGTAGTGTTTTTTTTTTTGAAATTAACGGGTTGCACTCCGGGAGTTGCAGAAGTGAAAACTTGAATTATTAACGTTGTCCATTTTTGATATTTTGCAATAGTTAAGGAATCATTTAGCACGATTTGCTTTAATTGAGCCGTTGATATTGAAAGTGAGACAACTCCATTTTATGTTATTGCTTTTTTTTTATTAAAAACATAAAATTATGTTAATTTATAATAAGATTCAGCTTTAATAACCTTCTTTTAGAAAATGGAGTTGTCTCACTTTTAAAATCAACGGCTCAATTATGAGTACAGAATTTGTGGTAAACTACAATATTCATTTATTGCGCTATCGTACACAAACATGATAATTTCGTCTTACGAATTTTCGTTCAGTAGGGCAAACACGAAAACTTGCGACAAAATATTCGTATTGCTATCGAAAGAATTAGTATGGGAATTGAAAAGCGCCCCTACCGTGCGTGAGAGGAACTAAAGTGTTCCCATACTAAATGCGAACGACAACGATACGAATACTTTGTAGCAAGTTTTCGTGCTTGCCCTACTGGATACATGTTCTGACGCGAGTTTAACATTTTTAACCATTACAAATAGTGCACAACACCGTTAAAGAAGTTTTCACTTTAAAAATAAAAGTGTGTAACTCACACACAGTAGAAGTGACACTTTAGAAAAGTAGACGAGAGAGAGAGAGAGTGAGATGAATATAATAGACTTCAAGGAAAACAGCTTCACGCCATCCATACATGGTGGATATTCCTAAAGTATGGACAAAGCGGTTTGAGTCTACATTCTTTATTCGCACAGTGAAACTATGGACTCATTGCCGGCTACTGTTTTTCCTAAGTCATACAATTTTGGGGTCTTCAAATAGGTTTTTTCTAGGCAAACATGCATCATCGTAGACCACATTAATGCTTATCAGGCTTGATGCGGTTCAAACGTTTGAACCGGCGGCAGCAAAGTCCATCTTCTACTAACAAACGCGGCAGTCTATCACATTTGTTAAAGTACCAAGTTAAGCGACATAACTTAGGATTAAAAGAGATTAAAATAAAGTATATAGAAATTATACTTAACGAAATACATTTTTTTTTTATGGAAAGGACAAGGCAAATGAGCATTCGGGTCACCTGATAATAAGTGATCCCCGCCGCCCACGGCTCCGTGTAACACCAGAGGAGCTACAGGTACATTAACTGGACTTTACCACCACTGTATATATATAACATACTATATTTTCTATCTCACTCTCTCGTCAATTTAATCCTATTTAGTGTTATGTGTTATAGTTATTTTATGTACTTGTTTCTTTACCGTGACGCATTTTCGTTACATTGATTTTAAATTTACGATTCCAAAGAAGTTTCACTTCAAAACAATCGTCTTTATTATAATTTATTATGCTGCTGTTTTTTTTTATTATAATAGTAAAATTAAAAAAATATACTATACATATTCAAGATACTTTTTTGACTATTTTCATGCAAAATTTTAGTATCTTTACTATAATAAAAATGCAAATATAATGGAATATTATTTTTGTTGGTATTCATTTTTTTTTTTTTTTTTAATATTATGCAAGCAAAATTACTCAAAAGCTTCATTGCTTGTTCACGAACTTACATAAAAAAATATAATAATAATTATTTTTTTAAAAGATTCGATGTCTTCATTGAAGAAGTGTTAAAATATTTGACAATAATTATAAAAAAAAGATCAAAAGATCAAATATTTCATTTGTCCTGATGTTAAAATACCTTTTTAATACATATAAACTTAATAACTTCGTTAAAACAAAAAAAAAGAATTAATTTTGACATATAAGGACTAGTCTAAACTTGGCAGCGACGATCCTAACTAATTATTATTTTATGTACAAAAATAGTTATTTTAAAAGAAATGCATATATTTATTTAAAAATACCAATCATATTAAAAAAATGCGTTATATTTTTATATATGAGCCGTTGATTTTGAAAGTGAGACAAGTCCATTTCATCTTATTGTTTTTTTTTTCATTAAAAACATAAAATTATGTTAATTTGTAATAAAATTCAGCTTTAATAAATTAAAAAAAGGATGGACTTGTCTCACTTTCAAAATCAACGGGTCATATAATTAAAAAAAAAAAGAATTCCGCCACATGTAATGTTTCTGTTTGGCGGAATTTGTTAAAAAAATTTAAACTAACGTCATAAATAATAATAATAAGCATTATAAAATGGCATATTTATTAATTGTACTTTAATTTTTTATATAAAACATTTAAAAATAAAAAGAAAAGCGTGAATATGCTTATAAGTCACTTATATATACAGTTTCTTTTAATTTATTTTTTAGCTTCACGCTGTATCACGCATAGAGCAGGGTAGGCAGAGGGAACCTGAGAACCCAGTGTTAAGACACTCCGTTCCCCACTTTCCGCTGAATTGAGGCATTGCGTGCTGAGTGGCGGAACTCAACGCCGCGCTTTGCCTTGAAAATACTAAACTTTTACTTTAATGACAGGCATTAAAAATATTAATAATCATTAGAATTGCTTTATTCACTAAGTGAGGAAAGAAAATATTAAAAGAGACCGTAGTGTCTTACCACTATGGTTCTCAGGTTCCCTCTGTCTACACCGCTATATGCGGTATGCAGCGTGAAGATAAAAAAAAATAAATGACTAAATAAAAAAAGTCAAACAAAATTTAAATAACATAAAGGGTAATTCTTCAAGATTTCATCCTTTTCTGATTCATATGGCCCAAAATTTTTGACACTTTTGGTATAATAAGACGTGTTCTATGAAAGTAGGTGTACCACAACGCACCAATATTTGAGATCGTTACCTCACCTTGCACAAGCGTGCGACTGTAAACGCGACAGGTTGTGGGTTCGATTCCCACTCCAGGAAATGTCAAATTTAGTATTTTCATTTCTTGGGTTTTGGTAACAAGGCAAAAAGCGCGGCGTTGAGTTCTGCCACTCAGCACGCAATGCCTCAATTTGGCAGAAAGTGGGGAACGGAATTGTTGAAGAGAATGGAGTGTCTTAATACTAGGTTTTCTGGATCTCCCTCTGCCTACCCGCTATATGCGGGATATAGCGTGAAGTTAGTTATCTCCCTACTTTCATAGGGAACAGAAGAAGAAAACTCAATTGATTGAAGATCAATTCAAGAAAATCCAGCAATCCATGGATTCACCGTGCCTAACGTCTTGCAGAGAGGGAGGAGCTTGGAGAGTGCCTGGGGCTTACGACCCAACGTGAACCTCACCTTCCGCACGCCTCTCTCTACTAACCAAATTTGGAAAAGATGATCCTACTAATGCCGCCTTCCAGAAATACGTGCTAGAGGCCAGCGATAATAGTTCCCCAGACAGGCGGAGATGCTTTTAATAGTTTATAGAAGATTTATACCTCCACATGCTCTACCGCGTACAAATTAACCTCTAAACCTATTCCTGGTCAGTTCGTTGCGGTAAGTTGGTAATACTTATTAATCTTAAAATGATTGTCTTTATTTTGCCAAAAGTGTGGAAAATTTTGGGCCATATGAATCAGGTGAAGAATGAAACCTTGAAGAAATACCCCAAAAATATTTGTATTATGATTTATTAACTTATTCACGCTTGGTATAAATATAATGTGATGTTATAGGCCGTAAAAATATCTACCTTCAACTTTTCAATTAAAAAAGAAATTAAATTGGTGTTTTGTTCTTATTATAATTCATTATATTTTATTTTAATAAAATACATATATATTTAAATTGATGAAAGTGTAAAACGGGTGTTTGGACGCTAAGTTCCTTAGAGTCCAAACACTCCGTTTAGGTATAACTCATCCGCTTAAAATAAAAAAAGATCATATAATTGTATGTAAAAATATTAAAATTTATATATATATATATATATTATTGTGTACTTAATAATAATAATATAAATTACAAATATTATGCGCAGCGGAGATTTTATCGGAATATAATTCCACCAAACCATAAAATGCACTAGAAAAATTAAATTATATCGAATAACTCAAAAACTACTCGTCAAATCTTAACTAAATTCAGTGAGACACACATTGAAGCTGCCAGCTATCAGTGGCGGGGGTGAAAATTTTAGTTAGGCAAAACCAGTAAATTAAGGGAAACCGGTGTATGTTAGGGAAGCCGGTCATTTTTAGGGAAGCCGATATATTTAGGGAAACCGGTATAGGATATCAAGGCATTTAGTAATTTCACTATTGAATTTTGGCGATATCCTTTTTTTTTAGGTCTATAAGATGTCAGAGCATGTTATTTTGAAATTTTATGCCCTATATTTTCCTGGCGACCTTTTTTTAGGTCTCATACTTGTACTTTGAAAAGTTAGATAAGCCGGTGGGAATCGAGTTGTATGGACTCCTCGCCATTAGCTATCATATGAAAAAGAATCATCAAAGTTGGTTCACCCAGTAAACAGTTATACGGTAACACACATAAAAAAAACAGTCGAATTGGGAACTTTTTTTTAAATTAGTTAAAAACACATAAATAATAGAGATTCGTAGTTTTTATTTTGTTATATAACTTGTAATTATTTGAAATTGTGATATAATGTATGTAATTATACATATATATTAAAATTATTATAATAAATATTATTATAAAAAATGACACGAAACAAAACAAATATATATAGTCTCTAAATATATATATATATATGTATATACTCCGTCTCTTTCTCGCAAAAACAATATGACGCTCAGAACTTATGACGTCACGTATGTCAAACATTATTATATATGATTTTAATATTTTTTTATTAAACTATTTCGCATTCACTTTCAAATAATATATAACATTAATATTTAGAATGGAAGAAGACTTCTTATAAGAGGTGCGGGTTCGAATCCTGCTATGTCCAATTTGCACTTATTTTTTTAATGATAAGTATTTTTTTTAATTAATAACATCTTAAAATAAAAAAAGTCAAATTAATCATTCCGAGAGATATTTTATAGTTCCATTAATTAATAATGAATCCTAATTTTTTGTAAAAATACAACATACATAATATTACAGAAGGCCCCCTGTTTGTGTAGGGCCTGAGGCCCCCCTTCATATCGCACCTTTACAATTATAGTGACCTATTTAAAAAATATCAATTTATGGGAAACGTCAATATAGATTTGTACATTTAAGTTTTTTGAAGCGATATTATCTTTTTTTTATCTTCACGCTGTATTCCGCATATAGCAGGGAAGGCAGAGGGAACCTGAGAACCTTGTGTTAAGACACTACGTTCCCCATTTTCCGCCGAATTGAGACATTGCGTGCTAAGTGGCGGAACTCAACGCGCTTTGCATTGTAACTAAGCCCAGGAAATGAAAATACTAAACTTTTACATTCCTGTAATGGGAATCGAACCCACAACCTGTCGTGTTTACAGTCGCATGCTTGTGTCTCAAGGCGTAGTGAAAAAGAGATGATATTTTTATTATATTTTAATTTATTTTCTTTTTTTAATTAAAGTCGATAAAGATCGTTGTCTTAAGTCGTTTTGTGGCAAAAAATCAAAAACATGATATTTTTTTTAAATTAGGTCCCTATAATTCTAAAGGTGCCATATATATTAAACATATATTTTTACATACATACCAGAATTTGAATATGCTTCTATAATACAATTAAAATATTACAACAAATTAAAATTAAAAATACTATTTAGACAACAGCTTCAAATCCTGCTATAATTAAAAAAAAAACATTTTTTAATACATTAACAATTTCAACATACTTGACACATAATAAATATTTTTTGCTTTTAAAAAGGGGGGCCTTATTTAAAAAAGGCCCCCTTTCAATGGGGGGCCTCAGATTGTCATGCATTTATAGTATTTTTATGTTATTATAAATCAGTTTCAGATGCTTGTGTGTCAAGCCAGTGTCTCTCTCTGTGACGACGTCGACGGTGAGATGATTCACTCTGAAAAAAAAAACGAAAAAAGTAACCTTTATTATTATTGATAGTTTTAAAGTGTTAATCACACACTTACACAAATATATAAAAATTTGGTAACAAGGCAAAGCGGCGTTGAGTTCCGCCACTCAGCACGCAATGCCTCAAATCGGGAAGTGGGGAACGGAAATGTAAATAGAACGCAGTGTTTTAACACTACGGTTCTCAGGTTCCCTCTGTCTACCCTGCTATGTGCATATATTATATACACATACTATATGTGTGTATATATGTGTGTGTGCATATATATATATATATATATATATATATTTATATTCAAAATAACCTATTTTAGATACATAAATAAAAAAAAAATGTTTTAAGTCACCATATTCATTCATTCACATACAACTTTGCTTTTTCCAAAAGAAAAATAGATCTAAAAGTTTCAATCCCTTATATAAAAAAACAAATATTTTGACCTTTCTCTTCTTATAATCACGTTATTATTTATGATAATTATTATAAAAAACAAAATTGCTACATAAAAAAAAAATCTATGCTTTTCCAACATTTCTAGAAAACATAAAGATTTAAACGTATAGGGATTTGAACCCGCGCCTTTTAAAATTCATCTAAATTCAAAATGTGTGAATACAATTTTCGTTATATTAAAGCGTATGTGTCTCTCTCTTCCACTCTCTCTCCCTTTCTCTCTCTCCGTCACTCTGTCTTCCCTCCCCCTCTCACACACTCTCTCTCTCTCTACCCCTTACCCCTCACTCTCTCTCCCTCTCTCTGCCCCCGCTCTCTCTCCCCCTCTTTCCCTTTCTCTCTCTTTCTCTCCCTATCTCTCTCTCCCTACCTTATGTTCAGCATGTCTCCTGGCCTCCTGCAGTAAGGCGGCAGCTCTCTCTGTCGCACGATTCTCTTTCGCCACAAGCATTTCCTAGAAAAAAAAATTAAGACATGCTTTATGTGAATGTAAAAACTACTATGAGCTTATGATTTTTTTAACTGTTATTTTATTATTTTAATGGCCGTCGTGTCTTGAGGCACAAGCGTGCGACTGTAAATGCGACAGATTGTGGGTTCGATTCCCACTGCAGGAAAGTGAAGAACCGAGTGTCCTAACACTATAGTTCTAAGGTTCCCTCTGCCTACCCTGTTGTATGCGGGATACAGCGTGAAACTTAAAAATTAAAAAAAATATATATTTTGACGTTAAAATACAAACATATCGCTGTCTCGCTCACGCTAATCCTACTATTCAATAAATTATTTATTTTCCCCGCTCAGCCAAAGAAAATTGATATCTCGACACTACTTTATCCCTATTTAAATATTTTCACCAGATTTGAACCCACATACCTGCAACATGACGGCCGCCTCCATCTCCGCCATGCTGACCGTCTCCACACAACTGGACTCCTCATCGTCCATGTCTGAAACACATCACTAGCTATTACTACGAGGTACATCACTATTGTAAACTAATTCATTCATTCATTCATTCATTCATATTTTATTCATTTATTCACTCGGCGGAAAGTGGGGAACGGAGTGTCTTAACACTAGGTTCCCTCTGCCTACCCTGCTATATGCGGGATACAGCGTGAAGCTATGTATGTATGTATGCATTCATTTATAATCAATTAATCAAGTTAAAGTTAATAAAAAATATATATTTGAGAATCATTCTTCTTTAACTCGTTCATTCATTCACAATAAATTTCTTAGATATTCGTTCTCTCATTCTTTTATTCATTCACCCACTCCCATACACTCACCGCACTCACCGCACTCTACTCACCGTGCGGTGAATACAAAGCCGGCGGAGGTCTGCTGGCTCGTAACGCCACGGTCTCCCTCTTGAGACTGGCGGCGTGTGCTCTGAGACGCGCCTCACATGCATCATCCCACTGGGGTACTTCTGTACCACCACCACCACCAGTACCAGTACCACCACTGTGCTCGGTGGTGTCATCTGGTATTGAACTGTTTTGAGAAAGAGTGAAAGAAATAATAAATTAAAGTTATGAGTTCATAATAGAGGCCATTGAGGCAGTGTTTGATTGTAAACGCGAGAGGTTGTGGGTTCGATACCACGTGAGGGGGATTTATAATTTTTTTTTAAACTTCACGCTGTAGCAGGGTAGGCAGAGGGAACCTGAGAACCTAGTGTTAAGACACTCCATTCTCTTTCAACAATTCCGTTCCCCACTTTTTGTGTTCCACAATTGAGGCATTGCGTGTTGAATGGCGGAACTCAACGCCACGCTTTGCCTTGTTACCAAACCCAAGAAATGAAAATATTAAATTTTACATTTTCTGGAGCGGGAATCGAACCCATAGCCTGTCGCGTTTAGTCGTACGCTTGTGCCTCAAGACACGACAGGCGTTTTCAGCGTTTGACAAGGGAATTGTTATATTTATATTATTTTCATTTCTCCGCTTTGTGAGAAAAAGGGCTGTGTTGAATAACAGAAACCGGAGTGTCTGGACGCTAATTTTTTTTTACTATGCGGGATTACAGGATGAAGATATTTGTCATTGAAAGGACGAATAAAATTGAAATTTGAACAGGTTGTGGGTTCGATTCCCACGCCAGGAAATGAATATTTTAAATAATATTTATTATTTTCATTTCCTGGGATTAGTAAAAAGACAAAGGTGCGGCGTCGAGTTCCGTCATTTAGCACACAAAACCTCAATCCGGTGGAAAGTGGGGAACGGAAATGTTTAAAGAGTGTCTTAACACTATGGTTCTCAGGTTCCCTCTGTAAATTTCCAAAAGAGATGTACATGGTAGTGAGTTCCAAACCCATTCGGTTAATAATTATATCTAAATCATATTATTTTTAACTCCAACAACAACAGTAAGTTTTTTGTTTCGCTGTATTGTATAAAGAACGGAGTGTCTAAACACTACGTTTTTATCCCAGCTATTCGGTGATATTTCCACGGATGATTGGGCCAGTTCCCGTGGGCCTCGGCCAGAGGCGGTAGAGGAGCACCGTGAGGTTTTAGTGAGTATACGTTCGGCCCTTTACACCTGTCCCACATAACTCGTCCCGAGTCCCCTATCGGGCTGGTATCCGTAAAGGGTTTCCTCACGTTAAAAAAAAAGCTATTCGGTGGTATACTCACGTGTGGTGGTCGTGCCAGGGCCCCGGGGACAGCAGCGGAGCGCCCCACGCGGGCGCCGCCTCCAGCCGGCACAGCAGGCGCCGCGCCACGCCCTCCGCCGCCGACCGCTGACAGACGGAGAGATTAATTAATTATTTATTTATTATGGTTAACCAACAATAGTTATCGCTGAGCACTGCCTCAGACCATCGCCAAACGTGATGACGCCGTCATGGGGGCAGTGTTCAGCAACGTAAGCGATATGAGACGCCCTGATAATTGTCGCTAACCTGCTCATAAATTTAAAAAAAAGAGAAAAAAATACGCAGAGATCGCAGCGTTTTGCGAGTGCGAGAAGTATAGGGATGTGAGAAAACCGTAGTGCGAATGGGACGGGAATATGATGGCACTGCGAGTGCGAGCAGGACAGGGATAGCGATCCCTGAAATGACAGAAATAGAGAGGTAGATAAAAATACCGACGCACATGAGTGCGAGAGAGATAGATAGCGCGTTGTATATGTGTGCGAGGGAGATATAGTGATGTATATTGGTGAGTGCGAGCGAGAAAGTAATAGCGCGAATTATAGTATATGGCAGTGATACAGATTAGCGTAGTGTGAGTGCGAGGGAGACGGAGATATTGCGACGGGGATAGCGAGAAATATACAAATGGATGAGAGAGAGACAGGAATATTAGTTTGCGGTGAGAGCGAACGAGACAGGGATAGCGATACTTATTCGAGTGAGTGTGGGTAGATGCAGAGATAAGCGTTTTGCAAGTTCGAGAACCGTGGTGCGAATGGGACGGGGATATAATGGTACTGCGAGTACGAGCGGGACAGGGATAATGATCTTTGACATGACAGAAATAGAGAGGTAGATAAAAATAGCTACGACTTGAGTGAAAGAGATAGATAACGCGTTGTATATGTGTGCGAGGGAGATACAGTGATGCATATTGGTGAGTGCGAGCGAAAAAGAAATAGCGTGAGATATGGTATGTCCGAGAATTTTCCATTTTACAATTTAAAAAAATAGTGAAAAGACGTTTGCGTGTTAAAGGTTATTACCTAATTAGTGATTTTATAAATGATAACACGCCTTGGGAATGAAATGCTCGCTCCAGTCTGTTTCAAAGGTATAATTGCTACTAATAAAGAATTGTAAACCATTGACGAATAAAAAAAAAATTTTTTTTTTCGCCGCCGCGCTGTCTGAGGGGGACAGAGAGAGAGTGAGGGCGAGAGTGAGCGAGAGAGCGAGTGTGTGCGGGACAGCGCGCACTGCAGCACGCGCGCGTCCGCCGCCAGCCGCACGCAGCGCGCGCGCCACGCCGCCGTGCGCGCCGCCGCCGCGCTGTCTGAGGGGGACAGAGAGAGAGTGAGTGCGAAAGCGAGCGAGAGAGCGTATGTGCGCGGGACAGCGCGCACTGCAGCACGCGCGCAGCCGCCGCGCTGTCTGAGGGAAATAGAGAGAGAGTGAGTATGAGTGTAAGCGAGAGAGCGAGTGAGAGAGAGAGAGAGAGTAAGACACAAAAAATGAAAGTAAGAGACAAAAAGAGAGAGTGTGTGTGAGAGAGAGAGTGTGAAAGAGAGAGCGAGAGTGTACAAAAGGGAGAGAGGCTGTGCACGCGACTTGCGCGGTGCCTGGAAAAGACAGAGAGTGAGAGATACGTTGTGTGTGAGAGTGAGCGAGAGAGAACGACTGGGTTAGAAAATGCGAGAGTTAGCGAGGGAACGCGAGTGGGAGCTAGAGGCCGCGAGCGTGAGCGTGAGAACGCCATAGTATGTGAGACAGGGAATACAAATGAGCGAGAGAGGAACACAGCGAACGTGAAACACGTTATGTAATAATTGCTCTGCCTATCTCGCTCACTCTCGTGTTTGTACCGTGCGGACGGTTTGAACTGTGCTTGTGTGTGAGAGGGACAGTGAGACACGTCATTTGTGAGAATGAGCAAGAGGGGAGTACAATAAGGGAGCGAGCGTGACGGAAACAGACGAGAGTGAATGATATAGTGACATATACGAGAGTGAAGGAGAGGGAAAAAGAAAGAGCATACAAGACGCCCGACGGCATTGCAAGTTGAACTGAATTAAATTCAAAACAAAAACAACATCCTGTAACATACAATATGTTTAAAATTAGACATAAATATCGTTATACTATTAAAAATATTTAAAAAAAAGTAAAAAAGTGTGAAATAAATTGAGAACAAATGAAAAAGAATGTCATACAAAATTTAACTAAACAACAAACAGTTAAAAAATAAAGCAGAAATATTTTGATATAGAATTTTATTTACATACATACGTACATAGCTTCACGCTGTATCCCGCATATAGCAGGGTAGGCAGAGGGAACCTAGTGTTAAGACACTCCGTTCCCCACTTGAAACATCGCGTGCTGAGTGGCGGAACTCAACGCCGCGCTTTGCCTTATCACCAAGCCCAGGCAATGAAAAATTTCATTTCCTGGAGTGGGAATCGAACTCACAACCTATCGCGTTTACAGTCTACAGCTTGTGCCTTAAGACACGACAGGTGTTAGAATTTTATTTAATATAATAAAAAAGAATGAATGAAAATATCAGTGACAAAGAGTTAAATCAAAAAAAGAGCTCACAAAACAAACTCAAGAGAAAGAGATAGTGCGAGAAAGAGAAAAAGAATCATTACCATCATTACCAGCAGCAACTAATGCCTCCCTCAGGTCCGCCTGCGCGCACACATCCAGCGCGAGCCTCTCCGCCGCCTCCACACACCACGCCTTAAAAACAGATAACCTATTAATTGGGTATGACGAAATATTACGTCATGCATAAAAGCCTACTCCAATGGCCATGACGATATTTTTCGTCGCACATACAAGACAATTTTTGTCATACGTAAAAGCCTACTGCAATGGCCATGACGAGATATTTCGTCATATAAATTAATCGAAATATTTTGAACGCATTACGTTGTACGTAGTTGTTATCTATTAAATCTTAGCGGTTATATATACTCGTATGACATCATATTGACGATGCGTCACGAATTTTCACGTCAAACGAGTTGAAAAAAAGTTTAATCAAAATTGCAATCAGGGGGTCTAACATTGGTTGTCAACACACGACAGGAAAAAAACACATAAAATTAATAAAATAAATTTAACTAACACCCCCATATGGTAGACATACACGTTGCTATGGCAACATTTATTTTACACGTCAATCGGTGTCCACGAAATCAGGTAGTATTTTGGTGAAAAAGTGAAATAACTTCAGAGCTGTATCAACGTTTTTTTTTTTAAGAATATAAAAAGACACGTGGGTATAAAGAAAAATAGTGAGCGGTGGAACAAAAACTATATATGAGACATTGCAACTAATTTACATCTGGCACAATATTAACTTCTATTAAATTGTATTATTTCTAAACAATCGGGCTACTACTATATATTTAACGGTTCTTAGTGACTTAACACTATCATCTCTGCTTACCTCATCATCTGATATGTGGTTACTCTCCGTGTCCTCAGTACGGCGGAGTTTAACGCGGGACGCGATTTTAGCCTCTCTGGATTCGCATCGGCCTGAAAATTAAAATATATATAAAATATAATTGGCTCGAAGGACCAAAATTTTTTTTTTTAATTATGAGATATATTTTTTTATTCAAAATTGAAGCCTGACGTGTGTTGAGGCACAAGCGTACGACTGTAAACGAGACAGGTTGTGGGTTCGATTCCTACTGCAGGAATAGAACATTTTAAATAATATTTAGTATTTTCATTTCCTGGCTCTGGTAACAAGGCAAAGTGCGGCGTTGTGTTCCGCCACTCAACACGCAATGCCTCAATTCGGCGAAAAGTGGGGAACGGAAGGTCTTAACACTAGGTTCCCTCTGCCTACCCTGCTGTGTGCGGGATACAGCGTGAAGATAAAAAATAAACATATTTTTAATAATTAATATTTCCATTTATTTGCACTCAGCATGTAATGCCTTAATTCAGCGGAGAGAGGGAGTGTCTTAACACTAGGTTCTCAGCTGTATTCCGCAAATAACATTTAAATAAAGGGAATCTGAGGACCTAGTGTTTGGACACTCTCTTATGTCGTCAATATCTATAGTTATTAAATTATTTAGTGAAGCAAAAAATTTGTACTCCTTTTTACGAAAATTACGCGGACAGAGGAGCATGAATCTTGGCACACTTATAGTTTATATAGAGAAGGAGTGCAGAATGATAATATCTTTTTAAAATAATGCATATAAAATATATTAAATTAATAAAATAAATGTTACACACACTACTATGGTGAGACATGCATGTTTATATAAAATGAAATATACATACATTGCTAAAGACAACGCGTTGTTAACGCGTCAATGGGGACACGAATATTTATCTTACCAGGTGAAGGAGGTAACAGTCCGGGGGATCCCCTCTCTCTTTCACAACTACCGCCATTTCCGTGAACCGCTCTCGCATACTGACAACACCTGGAATTATGTTATTTAAAATATATACATACATATATAAATAAATTTTACATAAAAAAGAAAATCTACTTCATATGAAATGCACAAAAAGTAAAATAATTACGAATAACTCAAAAACTACTTGTCAGATCTTAACTAAACTAAATTGGACCACATTAAAGGCACTATCTGTCATATAAGTCATACGGTAACACATACAAAAATTACTGTACATAGAAAAATGACATATATCATATAGGCTTTTCGATAATATTCATACCCCGTATGTATCCCGCATATAGCAGGGTAGGCAGAGGGAACCTGAGAACCTATTTCAACACACTCCGTTCCTTACTTTCCGCTGAATTGAGGTATTGCGTGCTGAGTGGCGGAACTGCGCCGCGCTTTGCCTTGTTACCAGAGCGAAATGAAAATACTAGAAACAGGGGGCTAACGCCTGCCTGTCGTGTCTTGAGGCACAAGCGTGCGACTGTGTGCGACAGGTGTAAGGTTCATTTCCCACTCCAGGAAATGTCAAATTTAAGTATTTTTCATTTCTTAGGTTTGGTAACTCAAGGCAAAAAGCGCGGCGTTGAGTTCCGCCACTTAACACGCAATGCCTCAATTCAGCGGAAAGTGGGGAACGGAATTGTTGAAAGAGAATGGAGTGTCTTAACACTATGTTCTCTGGTTCCCTCTGCCTACCCTGCTATATGCGGGATACAGCGTGAAGTTAAAAAAAAGAGAAAAAAAAAAGAAACAGAGCGTATAATCCCTAGGTTCTCTCTTAAACTCTACGTCAATTGTACACAATGGATTTGAAGCTACGACCTCAAGAAAGACTACCTATACTAGGTTCTGTTTTTCTCTTTGCCTATCCCGCTATAAGCGGGATACAGCGTGAAAAGAAAAACAATATTTTTGTCTACTCACCTTGCAGTACTAACGCATATCTCTGAATCTCGTTCACATAGAACTAAACTGGAACAGTTCTCCGAGCCTTGAGGCGGTGACACTTCTAGCTTTGGAGTTTCTAATCTGAAAATAACAGAGAAAAAATATTAAAACAAGAAATAAATTCCCTGCAGAGTGTCAAATCACTAAGCAGGTCACTAAGACAAGTTGGCATAAAAGGGCTTTAAGAAAGAATCTACATAAATACATACATAGCTGTATCCCGCATATAGCAGGGTAGGCAGAGGTAACCAAGTGTTAAGACACTCCGTTCCCCACTTTCCGCCGAATTGAGGCATTGCGTGCTGAGTGGCGGAACTCAACGTCGCGCTTTGCCTTGTTACCAAACTACCTAACCTAACCATAAATCGAACCCACAACCATCGCGTTTACAGTCGCACGCTTATGCCTCTGCGCCACAACAGGCGTTAGAAAGAATGTCGTTTTTTTTTAATATTAAATCATACGTGCGCATTTACTCACTTCGCGGGAGGTGGAGAATGAAAAAGAGAACGGAGTGTCTTAACACTATGGTTCTCAGGTTCCCTCTGCCTACCCTGCTATGTGCGGGATACAGCGTGAAGATAATATCAATAAAGAATGGACTTAGCAAGTTTATACTCAAATATATTTATATATATATATATATATATCTCACCTAAGTTGCTCAGTTGTACTGACGTCAGTATCATCAGGTAGGGGGTCCACCTTCGAATCCTGAGGAGTTGGTAGTTCTGCTGGACTTAGAAGCGAAGAGTTGTCGTTCTGTTCATATAACAATAATTAAAACTTTAACACAATAATAAAACCGACGTCAAATACACTAGAAACTAAATTATTACGAATACCTCGAAAACTACTCGTCAGATATTAACTAAACCAGAAGCAAAAGTATCATCAAAATTGGTGCACCCTGTAAAAAGTTATACAGTAACACATAAAACAGTCAAAATGAGGACTTTCTCTTTTAATTTAACTTCACGCTGTATCCCGCATATAGCGGGGTAGGCAGAGGGAACCAGAGAACCTAGTGTTAAGACACTCCGTTCTCATTCAACAATTCCGTTCCCCACTTTCCGCCGAATTGAGGCATTGCGTGCTGAGTGACGGAAATCAACGCCGCGCTTTGCCTTGTTACCAAGCCCAGGAAATGAAAATACTAAACTTTTACATTTCCTGGAGTGGGAATCGAACCCACAAGGACTTTCTCACAGTCGATAAATAAAGTATAAAGGAAATAGACAGATATTAAAACAAACAATACATCACGTATAACATCGAAACATATACCTCACTCTTTCCTACAGAGGTATATATCTGTCTCTTATTTGTGTCGCTTTTTCGTTACATTTAGTTTCAAATCACGATTCTAAAGAATGTTTCTTCAAAATTAAGTGATAAGAAGAAACACCTACTTGTTCTGTTTGAGACATATCAGCGTCATTCTCCAGTTCACCTGCTGGCTGTGTGGTGGATTCACACTCGTCTGTGAATAAAAATAATAGTTTACAGTTTTACAGTTCACAGTTTTACAGTTTAGTCTTACAGTTTACAGTTTCACAGTTCACAGTTTTAGAGGCATTAGAAAGATATGCAGCGTAGCTATTTTTAAGTTTTAAATTATTATTATAAAAATAACAGAAAAACTGTTGAGAATTCCAGAGATTCACTGTGCGGATGCCTCTCTTCTCAAATTGTACACAAGGGTCACAATTCCCTCTCTCTCTCTACTCTTCTAAATACTCCTCTCTCTGCAACGTGATGGGCACCCGCACAAAACCCATTAATTAACATATTTAGAAAACGTATAAAAATTTTAACGCAACGGGATTCGAACCCGCGCCTCTTGGAAACCGTCCAAGCACTCTGACCACTGCGCCATGCATTCTACATCTGGCTGCGTCGAAATTCTTATACGCTTATTGCAACTAAAAACAAAAAAAAAAAAAAAGAAAAAAAATAGTCCCGCTGAGTTTCTTGCGCCGGTTCTTCTCAGGTCTGAGGCATTAAATTTAGTGAACCGGTGGTAAATTATTTGACGTTCAAAAAATGAAGCTTGTAACTTCTTATTTTGAATAAAATTATTTGACTTCGACTTTGACTTTGACTTACGTTACAACTTATGTTGTTATCATCTCTGTAGAGAGATTTTTACAAATTTTTGCTACCCAAAGATTATTTCAAAGAAATAAACAATCATTTGGCAACATATAATGCTATTTGTTAAATATTTTTTGAAGTTCTAAAGTGTTAATCACACACTTAAGAAACGAAAAACATACTTAGAAAACATATAAAAATTTGGACGCAGCCGGATTCAAAACGTAGAAAAAAAAAATTGTGAAAAAAATTGACAAACCCATGAATTGCTAAGATTTTTTCTGGCCTCTTTCTTACAAAATTTATTATTTATTATTGTTTAATTTTTTTGTGTGTTATATTTTGAATATCATTTTTTGTTAAGCATATTTATTTATTTATTAGAAAGAAAGGCGATGCACATAATATAAATACAAGAAATAGGCAGCTTTGGCGCCTGTAACTCAAATTGCATCGAGGTCCACCAATTCTTTATGGGACAATGTGTATGCTTTTTTACAATAGGATCCCAGAAAACGTCAAGAGAACTTTCCATTTACAATTTAAAAAATTGTAAAAAAGAAGACGTTTTGTGTGTTAAAGGTTATTACCCTAATTAGTGATTATAAATGATGACACACCTTGGGAATGAAATGCTCGCTCCAGTCTGTTTCAAGGTAATCATTTGCCAATAAGAATTGTAAACCATTGTCGAATATAAAAAAAAAAAAAAAAAAAAAAAGAAAAAAATAGTCCCGCTTGGGGAGTTTCTTGCGCCCGGTTCTTCTCAGGTCACAGAGGCATTAGAGATTTAATGAACGCCGGTGGTAAATTATTTGACGTTCAAAAATGGCTTAGTAACTTCTTATTTTTGAATAAAATTATTGACTTTGACTTTGACTTAGCCAACGGTGCATACTATAAATACATTCTTAAACAAAACATTTATCAATACATTGTTATATAGTAAGGTCTCAATTTCAGGCTAACCCGACATGATATTAAAAACATATATATACTCGTATATGTTGCTCACTTTTTATAGACATTTTAAAAAAAAAAAGATTAACAAAAAAAACAGATAATTACAAAAAAAAAAAAAGAACTAACTAATTAAAATAAAATTAACTCATACACAAAAAAGAAACAAAATACTAAAATATTAAATGAGTAATTTTTTATACGGCTATATATGATAAAATAGATATGAGGTATTCGGCTAGGGATTTATTTCATAAAATACCTTTTTAGTTTAGATTTATAGGATTGTAACGATATATTATTTGCTATATCCTCACCAGACACCTCCTCCTCAGGTATGGCCTTGGCACGTTTATCAGCAGTTCTCCTTCTGACCAGCTCAGCGATGACACCATGTAACTCTGCAAGCCTCGCGTCATGGGCTCTCGCTGCGGCTGCAGCTCTCTGTCTCTCCGCGGCTAGGGCACGGACGAGCGCGTCTCGCTCAGCTTTGAGGGTGGAGAGATCGTCCACTCGACCACTGTTTTGTGTTGCCACCTGGAAACACATAGACGCATAAACTAACACGCTTTTATTAGGCGATGATTGGCGAAACCCAACATTTCTAATGTCAATGGCGGTATTTAGGCGACAAATGAAGAACGAAGAGTCCTAGCACTTGGTTTTCTTTGTCGATACTGCTCTAGGGGCAAAAATGTGAAATCACTTCACTTTTTAATTCAAGGCCCTATGGAGGCATAAAATACGCGTTGCCAAGGTAACCAAGGTTGCCAAGGTATATTTTACGTCAACCACTATAACTTGTTCTAATAGTGTAATTAATAAACTATATTGACATATTAATAAAATTAGCTTTAAGGTATCATTTTAAGGTTCTAGGAGAAATTTTAGACCCCTTTCTCGGAAACTTCCATGGATGAAGGAACATTTACTCTTTATATGGAGAGGGAGTGTTAAAAGACAATAATAATAATGATAATGTATTACAATGCAAGATTATGTTTCGACTTGGGCGGAAAGTGGAAACAGAATATCTTGACACTAGGTTCTCTTTCACACCCCTGTTATATCAAATACCACCTCTGTTATATCGTGAAGAATAATAATTACATTAGAGTTCCAGTGAATTTTGGTTTTTATAATTTAATCCAAAACAAGTTACTTCCCTAAATAGAATCAGAAATATTCCCATACACAATAAGTCCTTGACCAAGTTTCTCAACTTGAACGTAAACGACTTTGCTGTAATTGGAACTGCTTAATGGGCGGAAGGTGGCGGTTTCAAGCTTCCGTTTCCGGAAACTCCACTGTTACCAAACGTATAGAATAGAGAGTGGAGAGTTAGTGACCATGAAAGTTTTGCCCTAGAATGAACATTAAAGACATAGCTATATTCTTTGAAGATTGGTATTTCCTGTTTTTGATATGAATATTGTTATAAGCTGAGATGCTTTCCAAATATGTTTGTTTTGCTTCGTATTCCTTATAGGACAGTCGTCACAGAAATGAAAATCAAAATCAAAATATTCTTTATTCAAATAGGCTGTTACAAGCACTTTCAAATCGTCAACTTACAAAAGATGTCAGTCGTGTCAGTCCTAACGGAAGCTACCACCGGAGAGAAAGACAGTTCTGCTGAGAAGAGCCGGCAACAAACTCAACAGTTGCTCTTTTCAAATAAAATTTTACAATAAATATACAACTATGATGAGCCTCCCGACTCCCGACTCCCGACTCCCGGGTTAGCGTCAACAGAATTTAATTCCACACATTAACATCATTATAGTATTCTTGGACAGATTAATATACTTTTATAATTTAATCACTTACAATCTAGAATTTATAATTTCAGAATGTAATGTAAAGACACTTTGTTCTCCATTTCGTGCCCATATCATATGTGTTATCATGGCTCAGAGACAGCGCCCGGCTATAAACGCGACTGGTTGTAGGTTCGATTGTCATTCGGGGTATAATGGTATTGTGTTTGTGTTCAGCCACCAACATGCAATATTTACAATTCGAGTGAAAAATTAAAAGCGGAGTGTCCAATGTTTTATCCTACTAACATTATAAATTGTAACTCATTCACTCAAAAACTACTGAAAGGATCTAGATGGAACTTTACAATAATATAGTTTACATATTAGAATGACATATAGACAACTACAATTCATAAAGATATTGGGTAATTTCGCCATAATATCTATATATAAATAAGTGAAGCAAAAACTTTGTACCCATTTTTACGTAAATTACGCGAACAGAGGAGCATGAAATTTGGCACACTTATAGTTTATATTGAGAAGGAGTGCACAATGATAATATTTTATAAATAATGCATAGAAAGTATATTAAATTAATGAAATAAATGTTACACGCGAAAAAAAGTGACATATACATTACTAAAAATAACGCGTTGTTAACGCGTCAACGGGGACATTAGTAACTAATAAATATCAAGTCATCAATAAAATCTTATAACAGATTTTCCCTATTAACACCCATCCTTTCCCCAGAATGTGGTGGTTCCGATGGCGAACTGCCGCGGCCACTACATTATTTCCTCCCCCTCCCATCTGAACCATCACGTGGTCCTTCTGCTCGTTTACCATTCTTTATCAATAAAAAAAAATACTAATACTTCTGCCCAATTCTATCAAAATAAGTTCACCAATAAATGGGAAGCAAACAGACCGACAGTTAACAATTTAAATATTAGTATACATATATAGGAGTACAGTCTATATAGCGGCTTGTATGCATTTAGGCATACCATTGTCACTGCATTTGGTAACTCTTCTTTTGGAGGTCACCAAAATAAATTATGATAATTAGCAATTTTATTAGGATAACGGATATCTTGCTATGGATTCGAGGTGGACTATTTGTCTATATAAATTTTATAGAAGAATGCATCGTGGCGGAGTTGAACAGCGTTATTGGAAGCACGATTGTGGGTTCGATTTCCATTTGGGGAAGTTGGAATTGTTTTCAATTTTCCGCTATAGTAAAAAAAATATGGTGTTGAATTCCGCCTCTTAACAGTCAATGGCTGGAATATGGACGTAAAGCGGAGAAGGGATTGTCTCCCTGATGCTGTGGCATATCTCCGGACTATCCTGCTATTTGAAGAAGCGTGAAGTTATTAAAAATAATATATTTTTGATTGCGACAGGTTATGTTTTAAAGCTGTGCTAAATATTATTTAAAAATACTTGGGATAACAAATCACCAAGTGTTGCCCGCACTTCCATCTGTGTAGATTTTATAAACGTTGCCATGTACCTATTTGCGGGATGGTTTATCATCGCTCATATAGTTTAGCAACATTTAATTCTTCTTTATAAACAAATCAACATCCTAAATTACGCTCCAGGAGTCGCAAAACTTCCATACTCAGCTTCTGTAGAATTTTTTAATTGTTATAATCCTTTGTGAACATAACCTCAGTTTCATTAAAACAGACTAATTTAAAAAAACAAAATATACTTACCATACTAAAACCATTTTGTCCAGGAACAGGAGGCGCAGTCACCGGCCGCAAACTGGAGTACCTCTCCAAGAAGACATTCCCTAGATATCTCCTCATCACCAACATTTGGGCAACACAAGTACCAGCTACGACTTCTCCTGGGTAACCCTGGGTGGTATCCAATTGCGTTAACGGAACACGTCCAACGATCTCCAATTCTGCAAGCAAAGGTTCCTTTTCCTTTGGCTCGGGCATCGGAAACGTCCCTGCTGTAGAGTAAGTCTCCCCAATTTTGACCCCATTTTCGGGGGTGGTGTATTCTGGTGACCACCGATCTCGTAATGGTGGCACATCCTTGGTAGCTCCATCGTTGATGACTTCATTTGTTTCCACGTACTCACTAAGTTCGTTTAAATTTTGCTCTTTCTCTTGATTATCTTCTGGCTGACCATTGACGCCATTTCGTCGTGATTGTCCGCCATTTTGTCGTTTGATTTTTTCGAGATCCGCATAGTAGTATGCGGTGGCTCGCGGGGGTTCCCCGCTAAGAGTACGTGTGCCGGCCATTTTGCTCACATTTCTTCAAGATTTTTAGAGTTTTGACACTTATTGATATGTTTCCCTATCACATTTTCACTTAAGTCCTAACTTTACGGTTTACAAAGAATTCAATTAGTTTGGCGATCGGTTATGTTTCCTTTTAAATTATAGATAATTAAATATATAAACAATATAATTCATATTATAATTAGAAAATATTCGTCTTTTAGGTTTACATCTTCTGAACTAAAAAAACGTTAGTTAAATTAATGTTAGATGAATCACCAAAAACTTCTACAAAAACTAACTACTTGGGGTGCACTGCGATAATTATCCATGATACATAAAATGGTGTACTACGTGCATATATTACTCATACTTATTCACGAAAATCCTGTAATAATTGAGTCACAAAACGGTTATCCGTCGAATTGGTCAACAAAATCATGGATAGAAAGAAAACTCTGATATTAATAGAGAAACATTTAATTAAAAAAAGAAACTAAAATGGACACCCTTCAAATTCCTAGCACACCTGGTGGTCCCGACAAGGACATCAAGTTCATGCTGATATTGTATTGTTATATAATCCGGACATATGTGCACATTTTCACAATATATCGCTAATTGGACGACTGGAAGTGGATCAAAATATAGTTTCAAGACTTTTTTCCATTTATAAATAGATATTTAGACTATAAACGCGATAGGTTGTGGGTTCGATTCCCACTCCAGGAAATAGATTTTTTAATTTCCTGGTTTTGGTAACAAGGCAAAGCACGGCGTTGAGTTCCGCCACTCAGCACGCAATGCCTCAATTCGGTGAAAAGGGGGGAACGGAGTGTCTTAACACTAGGTTCCCTCTACCTACCCTGCTATATGCGGGATACAGCGTGAAGCTATGTATGTATATATATATATAAATAGATAGATAAAGGTGAAGCTAATAAAAGCGCGTGTGATGTGAACTTAAGAGCCACAGGTTTGGTACATTGTAAAGGTAATCCATGGGTGGGAATAAAATATTTTTTCTTTTTAGTATTCTTTCTTATTCATTGATTATAATTTAATAACATTTTAAAACTAATTTAGTAAAAAAAGTATGTCTTGTCCTTATAATTGCATGTGGTATTCTCACCTTAAAAGGTAATGCATTTAGCTATAAGAATAAAAACAAACTATTGTAAAATTATATCCTATGTAATTACCACTGGTGAATCTAATATCTAATAAATAAATAAATAAAAATGGGGAAAGTAGTGATCGGACATCACTCTTAGTCTAACGTAGAGAACTCTTCAGTTTCCATCAAAATGGATAGCAGTATGATATGAAAAAATATTTCGGAAAGACAGTGACACATGTAAATACAAGAAATATAAATAAGCTAATTACTCCTTGCTATTGTATTCCAAAATTAATTAAATAAATCATATACGAGTATGTTACAAAATATCTATATATAAATACGTGAAGCAAAAATTTTGGATCCATTTTTTTGAAAATTACGTCGACGAAGGAGCATGAAACTTGGCACACTTATAGTGTATACAAAGAAGGAGTGCAGAATGCTAATATCTTTTAAAAATAAAGCATAAAAAGTATATTAAATTAATAAAACAAATGTTACACACACTACCATGGTTTGACATCCATGTTTATATAAAGTGACATATACGTCACTGCGCAACGCGTTATTAACGCATTTACGGGTACACTAGCTTACATTAAATCTCAAGTCTACAACAACTATGTAAACACAAGTTTTTCAAAAAACCCTTTATTAAAACACCCCCACACTTTCATCCCCTGGTGAGCATTATTTATGGTTAGGCACGCGCCATACAAAGAGCTTACTCGATGTCTGGGCACAATAGCGACCGCCTGCGGCTTTCCCCGTTTTCGGGGTAAAGGATTTTCTTAACTACTTGTTTTATAAAGCTAGTAATTCATATTTTATGACTGTGGGTCTAATTGTTAAGTGGAAGACAATCTAGGACTTAAGAGATCAGTAGCGCAGCGGCAGTGTCTCACTGCAATAACAGTATTTCATCCCACATATAGCAGGGCAGGCGGAGGGAATCTGAGAACCCGCTGTTAGCCGGATTTTAGGTATTGCGTGTGAGTAACGGAACTCAACGTCGCGCATTGCCTTGTCACCAGACCCAGGAAATTAAAATACTAAATATTTTTCAGTTCCTGGATCGGTTCCCATTGGTTCCCACTGGTTCGATTCCCACGATCGAACCTGTCGAGCTTACAGTCGCACGCTTGTGCCTCTGCTCCATTATAGGTGTTAATAAAAAACTTTATTGACCAAAAACAAATTTACAAATGTTTTCTTAATATTAGGCTAAACTTAAAAAAGATACCAATTAAGATAAGAATTCCTCTGTACCCGGACTAGTTTCCTGTATTCCGGTATACAGAATAGTTAGTATTACAACAGTTAATATAACAACAGTTGTAGATTCGATACAACCTCGGAAGATTCCTTAATTTCCTATTCGATTTCCTCAACTCTGGTGACAATATGCGGAGTTAAGTCCCTCGTTCTAACACGCAATTCAGTTGGAATGTGCAAAACGATTTTCGAGACACTAGTTTATCTACCTATTTTGCTTACTATATGGGAATGGTTGGAAGACTGTCTTAGACTTTTTTAGTTACATAAAAATTTCACATAGGCATAAATTCTAAAACAAGTCTTTAAATTGGACTTTAAATTTAACAGTCCACGAAGTTAGAAATATAATTAAAAAAACATATTACAAACAAAACAATTATATCAAAAAAAAATTAAAAATGCCTTAATTCGGCGGAAATTACTTAGAGAACGGTAGTGTTAAACACCGCTAAGTCCTCAAGTTCCCTCTGCCTGCCCCGCTATATGCTGATACAACGTAAAGCTAAAAAAAAAGAAATAGAACAATAAAATCGCTACCGCTTATGCCTTGGAGCTATATTCATACATTAATGCACGAATGTACCTGGCTTTACCAGTTAGAGCGCTTTATGCATTTCAAAGGGCGTCTACTAGAACGCTTGTGGAGGTATTTTCTATGAAACTACACTCGCTGGCAAATTAATGGTGTGTTAATTAAAGAAACTTGTGTTTTTTTATGTTCACGCTGTATCACGCATAGTAAGGTAGACAGAGAAGCTAGTGTTACGACACTCTTTTCTTATTTAAAAAACGTAAAAATGTACACTAAAATTAGTGGTCAGAGCGCTTGGACGGTTACCAAGAGGCGTGGGTTCGAGTCACGCTGCGTTTAAAATTTTTATACGCTTTCTATATATATTTCTCGTTTCCTAAGTGTGTGATTAACATTTTAAAATTAAAAAAAACACTCTATTCTTCTCTTTGCACCCGAATTCGAGACATAGCGCGTTGAGTGGCGAAACTCAACGCCGCGCTTTGTCTTACTATAGCGAGAAAGTGGAATAATTTTAATATAATTTTTCCCCCGAGTGAGTATTGAACCCACAACTAACGTTACAATTAGACGCCGTACCCTTATTTTTCAAATCTTCTATATGTAAAATTCCTTTAGGAAATGTCTGGCTGTATGTTGTGTGGGTTCGACTCTTATTTGGGGAATAATTTGGTTAGACGAAGCAGTATTTGATACTACCAACCACCATACTATGATTGTTTTCTTAAATGCCGTTTGAGGATTCTTCCTCATCTATCATTATATTAATACGCGAAGGAAAAAATTTAAATACCTTTTTATGCATCTTATACTGACGGAGAAGTATGGAGATTAGTATAAGAATATATAATTTTACGTCAATAGGGCTACTAGTATGTATAGTTGTTGAAAGAGAATGGAGTGTCTTAACACTAGGTTCTCTGGTTCCCTCTGCCTATCCCGCTATATGCGGGATACAGCGTGAAGTTAAAAAAACTTGACTGAAATGACTGACCTGCTAATTGATAGCCCACTGCGAACTAAATCACATACATCATTGTATATAAATAAAAAATATAAAGAATAAAGCAGTACAATAACGTGTTCCAAGAATAGGAAATGAATATTAATATACATACATAGCTTCACGCTGTATCCCGCATATAGCAGGGTAGGCAGAGGGAACCTGAGGACCATAGTGTTAAGACACTCCGTTCCTTACTTTCCGTCGAATTGAGGCATTTCGATATTAATATAGTAAGATTTTTAATAAACTGTTCTATCGCATGTCACATAGAGCCTAGTGGTATATACACAACGACATGTATGCTAACGGAGAAACTAGCCATTTATCCCTCTCATTTTAGAGGCAGAGGAAGTGGGGAACAGAGTGTCTTAACACTAGGTTCCCTCTGCCTACCCTGCTATATGCGGGATACAGGGTGAAGCTATGTATGTATGTATTTTAGAGGCACAAAACTAAATACCACACACTAGACCATCATTAGCCACTCCAAGCAAATTATAACATCACCCCTTATTTAGATAACTGAATGTAGCGAGTAGGGAAAGGAGAAAAATATCACTCTTCTTCCCATTCATCAAACTACAAAGTCGTAAACAATGTACTATATAGCACTCAACTAAGCGCAAGCTAGAACACTATCATTCTTTTTAGGGCACGCATAATGAAGTCTTTCGGAAAGGCGTGAAAACTGAAGGACCTTCTAAAAGGTATCTACATACAAGAACAGCATGTAGTATCAGACGAGTGTTTCGGATTATGAACGTGAAAAACGGTGAACGAAATAAAATATCATTGCTTTTTATGCTCTTGCGGCGTTGAGTTCCGCCACTCAGTGTACAGTGCCTCAATTCGACGGAAAGTGGGGAACGGAGTGTCTTAACACTAGGTTCCCTCTATATGCGGGATATTTATGTATATGTTTATGGCGTTAATGACCAAAGATTAAGAAGGCTAACATTTCCTTGAAAATTTCCGGATCTGACGTCACACGTGTCCATACTGATGACGGTATAAAGTACAATATTATAGCAACCGAGATAATCAAAAAATCATTTTAGCGATATTCTTTTAGCTTTTTTTTAAGTGAAATTTCTTTAGAATCGTTGTGTAAACGGTGTAACGAAAAAGCGACGCTATACGAGAAGAGAAACACACATGTCAGGGAGAGTGAAACAATATGTCATTTATTTAGAGTTTTCTAGTACCCGTAAGAAACAAATAAATAGATAGTTTTTTTTAGCTTCACGCTGTATCCCGCACATAGCAGGCAGAGGGAATTTGAGAACCTAGTGTTAAGACACTCCGTTCCCCACTTTCCACCGAATTCAGGCATTGCGTGGTGGAACTCAACGCCGCGCTTTGCCTTGTTACCAAATCCAGGAAATAAAAATACTAAACTTTTACATTTCCGGGAGTGGGAATCGAACCCACAAATTGTCGCGTTTACAGTCGCACAGCGGCATAGATAGTCATAATAAAATATGAAATAGAAAGTCATTTCTAAATTAATGTAGATTAACTTCTATGGTGTGTAAACTGCACTCACGCCATTTTAACCAATGTATTATCATTACGTTAATATGTGAATAAAAAGTTATGGACGCACAAAAAATATACGTAGAGAGGAGAATGTAATTTTGAATAGTAAAAAGTTTAAATACAGAAAGAATACAGAAAACCAATTTTTCATAACTATGCATAAATACCAAAAATAAAAAAATATATATATATTACTCATATTGTATGTTTAACAAACACTTGTATATAAAGTGACATACACGTTGCCATGACAACATATATTAAATAAAAAAGCCAAAAGAAAAACACAAACGAACGAAAACATCAAAACAGAAACAAGTCCATATAAATTTTTAGGACATGGATAATGAAGGATTTTCGCCGGAAGTCTGAAAGCTAGATCTAAAACGCATCTCCATACAAGAGGGTGCAACATCACACGTCGTGTAATTCGGAGTTAAAGCACAAAGTTCATAGCACTAACAAGTGTACCATACACTACACACCATAGTATAGTCGTAAGTCATAAGCGGTAGCGATTTTGTAGAGACAAATGTTTTGTTGAGTAGAAAATAAGTTTAAGAAAGAAAACCTATTTCAAACAAAATGTACTAAAAAGAATCATTAAGAATCACTCAAAAATTACTTGCACTCAATTTAAGAGAGACCAAATCAGAAGCACTAGCTATCATATAAAAAATATCAAAATTAGCTCAGCCTAACAAAAATTTATGTGGTACACACATAAAAAAATTATCATTTTAGTAGTACTCAAAATATAATTAAAATAATACTCAATTTAATATGTATTTCTGATAAGGCATATCATGTAAGAGCATAAGGGCTCCCCTTTTTTATGGAAAGGACAAGGCAAACGAGCGTTCGGGTCACCTGATGGTAAGTGATCCCCGCCGCCCACGGCCCCGTGTAACACCAGAGGAGCTACAGGTGCGTTGCCGGCCTTTGAGGCGGGAGTAGCCGCGCTTTTTGAAGGTACCCATTTCGTATCGACCTGGAAGAACCGCCGCAGGTCGCCGCAGGCCATTCCACAGTTGAGTGGCACGTGGAAGGAAATTCCTTCGAAACCGCACAGTACTGGAGTGCCACGCATCCAGGTGGTGTGGATGGTATTTAAGCTTGTGGCGTACTGTGCGGTTTGAAAATCCTGCGGCAGGAATCAGGTCAAACAATTCCCCAGAACACTCCCCGTGATATATGCGATAGAGAACGCACAACGAGGACACGTCTCTACGCAACGCCAAAGTGTCAAGCCCTGCACAGATTACCGGGTCCCCAACGATTCGAATGGCTCTGCGTTGTATGCGATCAAATGGTTCAAGCTGATACTGGGGTGCACCAGCCCAGAGGTGAGAACAGTATTCCATATGAGGCCGAACCAATGTAAGAAGAGGTTGGTGAATATGAACGAGGCGAACTTCTCCCTAACTATCCCGTTAGGGATAAAGAATCTATGTATATATTTTATCAATTTATTACTACGATGATTTTGTAATTTCTATAGATCACATTTCTATAAAACAGGAAATTATAAATTAAAAAGTATATAACGCCTCTCGTGGCGCAGAGGCACAAGCGTGCGATTGTAAACGCGACAGATTGTGGGTTCGATTCCTACTCCAGGAAATGTAAGTATTTTCATTTTCTGGGTTTGGTAACAAGGCAAAGCGCGGCGTTGAGTTGCGCCAGTTAGCACGCAATGCCTCAATTCGGCGGAAAGTGAGGAACGGAATTGTTGTAAGAGAACGGAGTGTCTCAACACTAGGTTCTCAGGTTCCCTCTGTCAACCCTGCTATATGCGGGTTACAGCGTGAAGTTATAAAAAAAAAGTATATTTTACAAACGGCGGCGAACGGAGTGTTGTGACACTAGGTTCACTCTAACTACTCTGCTATAGGGATAAAGGATGAAGCTGTTTCTTTAATGGTATAAGTAAGTCATTCAAATCATCAGAATCAATGTTCAGAATATTTGGAATTCCGAATTAAAAACTCAACTTACACCACACAAGCCCAGCGTGTGAATTATTAGACCTAAAAAGTTTAGTTAACATACATTTGGAGAACGCCACTTACGTATTTTTGTCACTATTTTTATCATAAGCTACATACTTTTCTTTATACTTTAGCAAATTCTATGTTTTTATCTTTTTTTATTTTAGCTTCACGCTGTATCCCGCATATAGCAGCGTAGGCAGAAGGAACCTGAGAACATAGTGTTAAGACACTCCGTTCCCTTTCCGCCGGATTGAGGCATTGCATGTTGAGTGGTGGAACTCAACGCCGCGCTTTGCCTTGTTACCGAACTCAGGAAATAAAAATTCTAAATTTCCTGGAGTGGATATCGAACCCACAATCTTTTGTGTTTACAGTCGCACGCTTGTACCTCAAGACACGACAGACGATGTCAAATTTCAGCTAATACATCCGTAAGTGTTATATATTAGTATAAATTGGAACATTTAATTTAAATTGAAAATCCGATACCGATCCGATCCGATTCCTATTCCAGGAAATGGAATTTTTAATTTCCAGGGTTTGGTAACAAGGCAAAGCGCGGCGTTGAGTTCCGCCACTCAGCACGCAATGCATCAATCTGGCGGAAAGTGGGGAACGGAGTGACTTAACACTAGGTTCCCTCTGCCTAGCCTGCTATATGCGGGATACAGTGTGTAGCTATGTATGTATGTATGTAAAAGACAAATAATTACGAATAACTCAAAAAGTGCTCGTCAGATCTTAACTAAATTTAAATGGAACCACATCAGAAGCACTAGCTATCATATAAACAAAAGAATCATCAAAAGTGGTCAACCAGAAAAAAATTGGTAACACACACAAAAAAGAATGAAATGAGAACCTTGTCCTTGTTGAAGTTGGTAAACAAAGGCCAGAGCTTCTAAAAGTTAAGATAATTGAATTTCGTTCGTCCTTCATAGTAGATAATGGATGTGGTGTAGTAGATTACTTTATAGAGTGCAGTGGTGTGGGGTGAAAATTTTAGTTCAGCAAGCCGGTAAATTAAGGAAAGCCGATGTATATTTAGGGAAGCCGGTATATATATTTAGGGAAGCCGGTCATTTTTAGGGAAGCCGATATATTTAGGGAAGCAGGTATAAGATGTCAAGGTATTTAGTAATTTCACTGTCGAATTTTAGCGATGACTTTATTTTTAGGTCAAAAATATGTCAGAGCTTGTGTTTTTGCACTTTTATGCCCAATATTTTCCTGGCGATATTTTTTTTAGCTCTCACAGCTAGTTTTGTGTTTTGAAGCTCCAGAGCTCCATATTTTACTGGCGAGCTTTTTTTTTAGGTCTCATATTTGTAATTTAAAAAGTTAGGCAAGCCGGTGGGAATCGAGTTGTATGGACGCCTCGCCACTGATAGAGTGCCTTATATCTGTCTGTATATACGGCGTTTAGTTCCGCTACCCAACACGCAATAAAGTGGAACACTACACTAGTTTCATTCGACCTACTGTTATATGCGGTAGTAATTAATTAATACGTTAAGGAAAAACTTCGGAACCCTTTTAAAGAAAGTTATGCAGAAATAGTTGCATCAAATTTGACATAGGATATGTGACATAGAAAAAGTGCGAAGACATATTTGTTTTTATAAAGCATTAGAAATGTTTGTATAAAGTGTAATGAACGTCTTCGTCTAATAGAATAAATATTTAATTTAACCTAGAACCTAGTCTTAGGACACTCCGTTTTCTTAAGACTTCCGTTTCCCACTCTCCGCCAAATTGACGCATTGCGTGCTGAGTGGCGGAACTCAACGCCGCGGTTTGCCTTGTCACTAGAGCACAAAAAAGGGGATTCTAAACATAAATTATTATAAATATTTAATATTTTCATTTCCTGTAGTGTGTATGAACCCACAACCTGTCGCGTTTACTCGCACGCTTGTGCCTCATCATACGACTGACCTCATATTTTGTTATGATTATATATTTATTTTATACTTCTCTTTATACTCTTTCCTAACAAACAAGGAGTGTATGTTTGTCTCTTTTTAGTGACGCTATTTCGTTACATCAAGTTCCAAATAACAAGCATTCTCAACAAGTTTTACTTCAAGAGTATTCTACAAAAAGTCTAGTAGTAATTTTTAAATTCTAGTACAAAAGCCAACAGCAATTACTCTTAAAGCGTGTTACGTAAACACCGAGCTATGTGTTACTTCATACCTTTTAAAGGTCAGAGGTGAATGAGTATATTTTTATTGATGTCAACTTCTTTAGTGACACTTTTTTTAACTTCACGCTGTATCACGCACATATTAGGGTAGGCAGAGGGAACCTGAGAACCTAGTGTTCAGACACTCCATTCTCTTTCAACAATTCCGTTCCCCACTTTCCGCCGAATTGAGGCATTGCGTGTTGAGTGGCGGAACTCAACGCCGCGCTTTGCCTTGTTACCAAACCCAAGAAATGAAAATACTAAATTTTACAGAGAACCTAGTGTTAAGGCACTACGTCCTTTTTTAACATTTCGATAAAAAAAATAACTTGTTGGGTTGAACTCCAAGAATGCCGGCTGAAGTGAAAATTTGAATATTATCGATGTCCATTTTTGATATTTTCGAATGGTTAGGGAATAATTTTTACGAATTGCTTTAATTGTGAGTATAAAAGTACTATCATTGATGTGGTAAAATACAATATTCATTTAATGCGCTATCGTACACAAACATGACAATTTCGTCTTACGAATTTTCGATCAGATCACGTGTCCTGACGCATGTTTATCACAAAAAGTGCACCAAGCGAGTGAAAAGCGACCGGTTGTGAGTTCGATTCCCACGCCAAGAAATGAAAATACTAAATAATATTTTGTATTTTTATTTCCTCGCTCCGGTAATAACGCGAAGCGCGGCGTTGAGTTCCGCCTCTCAGCACACAATGCCACAAAACAGCGGAAAGTGGGGAACGGAGTGTCTTAACAAGTCGGTTCTCAGATTCCCTCTGCCTACCCTGGTATATGCGGGATACAGCGTGAAGTTAAAAAAAATATATATTAAATACCAAACCTAATACCTCACTTAATCTTCCTAGAGAAACTAAACTTATTTAAACACAATCATTCCCCTCTCACGTGTATGAACCCACACCCACCGCATTTCCAGTCACACTACCCCACTGCGACATGATGCCCTCACATACACTGCAATGTCTGTACATTTAACCTTGAAGCCATTTGGTCGATATCTTTGTATAAGCATTTATAGAACACCCTATGTATAACGTTATAGAGCTCATTTTGGTTTGATTTTCGTAAAAGACTAGATTTTGCAAAATATACCTTAAAAATAGGACATTAAGGTACATTTTAGTTCGAAAATAGTTAAGACGAACTGTTGCTGAAACGTAAGTATAGGAAAACTAGATGTTAAGTCTAGAGTAGTGTTAATATGTTTTTTTTATAGCTTTACGCTGTATCCCGCACATAGCAAGATAGACAGAGTGTTAAGACACTCCGTTCTCTTTATCATCCGTCCTTTATCCGTTCCCCACTTTACGCCGAATCGAGGCATTGTGTGCTGAGTGTCGGAACTCAACACCTTATTACCAGAGCCAGGAAATGAAAATTCCCCGCTTTGACTCGAAATAAAAACATTGTGTTAAGCGGAACTCAACGCCGCGTTCTGTCTTTTTGTACATAATAAGCATGTAACTTCCTAAACCTCGCCTTATTTTTTTTTTATCTTCACGCTGTATCACGCTTATAGCAGGGTAGGCAGAGGGAACTAGAAAACCTGTGTTAAGACGTTCTCTTTCAACAATATCATTCCCCACTTAATCTTGCCTAGTTTATAATATTTAAAAAAATATATTTCCCTGTTTTTTTTTAGCTTCACGCCGTATCCCGCATATAGCAGGGTAGGCAGAGGGACCTGAGAATCTAGTATTAAGATACTCCGTTCCCCACTTTCCGCCGAATTGAGGCATTGCGTGCTGAGTGGCGGAACTCATCGCCGCACTTTGCCTTGTTACCAAACCCAGGAAACTAAAAAACTAAAGTTTTACAAATTATTAAATTAAATTAACTTAGAAAATCCTATATATGTAATAGGATACGAACCCGCGCCTCTTGGATAACGTCCAAATAGATCAAGGCTTTAGGTTATTATGTTTCCTGGGTGAACCAATTTTGATGGTATTGTTTTTATATGATAGCTAGAGTGCTTCTGATGTCGGTTATCTTGGTAAAATCCCAATTTTCCCGGATTCTGTTGGTTATATAATATTAATATCTCGTTCTCCTCTCTCATCACTCCCCTACACTCCCCGCGCCCCTACACGCCACATGTCATGTTTCTATGTGCAGTAGTTCCTCGTTCTCCTCTCTCAGCACTCCCCTACACTCCCCGCGTCCCTACACGCCACATGTCATGTGTCTATGTGCAGTAGTTTCGCGTGTACGTTGTCTGTCAGTCACTCAGTAAGGCAAGCGTTTTATTTATATAGATATTGGAAGCCTTTACGATTACCGCAGACCGCAGACGGTATTGTATTACGTAGCTTATAGACCTTCAGATTATTACTATACTAGACTTAGTTCTATTTTTTATACTTGACTTCACTATAAACGCGATGGTTTCGGGTTCGATATACATGAGGGGAAATAATTGTTTGAATTATTTTCTTTACCTTTTTTTAGCATGACAACTCGCAGCGTTGAGTTCCGCCATTTAATTCGCAATATCTCAACTTCAGGGAAAAGTGGGGTAAATTGTCTTCTGCGGGAAAAGTGAAGTTAAAAATGGGGATTAAAGATCGAAAATCTTTTTATCTATATATAAATACGTGAAGCAAAAATTTTGTACCCCTTTTTACGTAAATTACGCGGACGGAGGAGTATGAATCTTGGCACACTTATAGTTTATAACGCGAAGGAGTACATAAAGAAAGAAGGACACAATAATAATATCTTTTTTAAAATGATGCATAAAAAATATATTAAATTAATAAAATAAATGTCATACACACTACCATGGTTTGACATGCATGTTTATATAGAGTCACATATACATTGCTAAAGACAACGCGTTATTAACGCGTCAACGGGGACACTAGTACCTATAATAATAACAATTTATCTCCCATAATATGGTGCTCAGAGAAAACCTAGTGTCTAAGCACTCCGTTCTCCACTATACCTCCGAATTTCGAGACACTGCATGTCAAGTAACGAAACTCAACGCGCTTTACCTCACCAGAGAGGAAAACAAAAACAACATACATACATACATAGCTTCACGCTGTATCCCGCATATAGCAGGGTAGGCTGAGGGAACCTAGTGTTAACACACTCCGTTCCACACTTTCCACCGAATTGACGCATTGCGTGCTGAGTTGCAGATCTCAACGCCGCGCTTTACCTTGTTACCAAACCCAGGAAATGAAAAAATCCATTTCCTGGAGTGGGAATCGAACCCTGTCAACCTGTCGCGTTTTCAGTCGCACGCTTGTACCTCAAGACACGACAGGCACCAGGTGAAAAACAGAAACAATTCAAACATAATAATTCCCCCTCACGTGTATGAACCCTAAACCATCGCGTTTACAGTCATACGCTGTCACACAGACATGATGACCTCAAACATAACTTGATAATCGAACCCCACCCCACCTATTAACTTATTGTATCAATATACACAATTGATTTCAATTCATGAGAATGAGTCAGTATCTATATATAAATACGTGAAGCAAAAACTGTAGATCCCTTTTTACGAAAATTACGCAGACTTATAGTTTATATAGAAAAGGATTGCAGAATGATAATATCTTTTAAAATTAATGCATAAAAAGTATTTTAAATTTATAAAATAAATGTTACACACACTACCATCCATGTTTATACAAAGTCACATATACATTAGTTAAGACAACGCGTTGTTAACGCGTCAACGGGGACGCTAGTAGTAGTAATCAGACTCTAGCACATAACAGGGTAAACAGAGGGAACCTGAAAACCTAGTGTTAAGGCACTCCATTCTCTTTTACCATTTCCGTTCCCCACTTTCCACCGAATTGAGGCATTGCGTGATGAGTGGCGGAAATCAACGCCGCGCTTTGCCTTGTTACCAGAGCGAGGAAATGAAAATACTAAATATAATTTAATATTTTCATTTCCTGGAGAGGGAATCGAGGTGGGAAGTGCGGGATATAGCGTGAAGCTAAAAAAAAGAAAAAGAAAAAATAAACAAAACGGAAGCTAGTATATAAGCTTATATAAAGAAGCCTTGTATTTCATGATACAACTAGAATTATAGAATAGAATAGAAATAAGAATCCTTACAATAGTGTGATTGATTTGAATTTGTTACACAACATATTATTTAGAGGCCTGTCGTGTTTTGAGGCGCAAGAGTGCGGCTGTAAACGCGACAGGTAGTGTGTTCATATAATCTACAGGGTATGGAAATAATAAATAGTATTTAGTATTTTCA
>JAKGSA010000761.1:39908-53733 GCA_033558755.1 Philaethria dido
GCTTGCAGCTTTAGGGGCATCACTTGCGTTGCCGACCCTTCAAAAACCTATTTATTCCCTTTTGAAAGACCCCATAGTGTAGCCCTCTGGGAAAACCTCGGCAGGGAGATCATTCCACAATTGGAGAGTCCGCGGAAGAAAGTTCGCTGAAATCGAACTGTTCAGGACCATTTAGGCTCCGTGTGAGCATGAACCCCCTGTCGATGGCAACCGAGATAAAATCTAAATAATATCGGAAAATAAATAATAGCGGATATCTAAATAATGCCCCTTTATATTAAGTTAATATGTGTCTACTGACATACATACTTGACTTCATGCTTTATCCCTATTGGGTACGTAACGGAGCACCAAACGTTATGTATAAATATTTTTTAAATTTCTAATGAATTTTAAAATTGTGTATAAAAAAAATCATGAGATGAGTTCAAACAAATTCATTTTATTTAGCTTCACGCTGTATCCCGCATATAGAAGGGTAAGCAGAGGGAACCTGAGAACCTAGTGTTAAGACACTTCGTTCCCCATTTTCTGCCGAATTGAGGCATTGCGTGCTGAGTGGAGGAACTCAATGCGCTTTACTTTGTTACCAAACCTGGGAAATGAAAATACTAACCTTTTACATTGCCTACAGTAATTGAACCCACAACAGGCATTGTCAGACAAATTCATATAAATAACTATTAAAAAAAAAAACATAAGAACAGAATTAGCAGACTAAACTTAAATTTAATCTAACAATTTCAATTAAAAACTATTAAAATTTACACCAAAATTTTACTATGAATGCATATTTTCGTCATATATATTTTTATGTGTCATATCTTAACTAAATAAAAATGGGACTACATCAAAGCTATCATATAAAAGGAGGATCATCAAAAAATGCCAGCTGTGGCGCAGAGAAAAAAGCATGCGACTGTAAACGCAACAGGTTGTGGGTTTGATTCCCACTCCAGGAAATGTAAAATTTAGTATTTTCAATTTCTGGGTTTCGTAATAATACAAAGCATAGCGTTGAGTTCCACCACTCAGCATGCAATGCCTCAATTATTTGAGTGTCTTAACACTATGGTACTCAGGTTACCTCTGCCTACCCTGCTATATGCGGGTTACAGCATGAAGTTAAAAAAAAATAAAGAATAAAAAAAAGTATATAGAGAATTACAATATAAATGTAATCATAGTATGTAGCGTTGGCTTTCCAATCAATAAATAAACGACAGTGTACAACTTTTACTGTTATATATAGTTATTTATTCTTACTAATATTATAAATGGGAATGTAAGTTTGTTTGTTACGCTTTAACACCAAAACTACTCAACCGATTATCATGAAACTTTGTACACAAATTCTTAAAGATATTAAAAAGGACATAGGATACTTTTTATTTAAAAAAAAATATCTAACAGTTATGATTGTTTGTCAAAAAACTTGTAAATCTATCAACTTCAGTGTTCAAATGAGCGCATATACGCACTATACGGTGTAGTATGTAATATGGACTGACATTGACCAGCAACGAAGAAGGTAATAGCTACTATAATAAATAAATTCTATAAATTTAATATTTATATTATAATAATAACCTCCTTTTAAAAACTAGAAAACGAAAGTGACATTATTAGCTTTTCTAACAAAACAACCGATCGCCATACCAATTTAAATCGAAAATAACTAATTAATTAACATTTTTATGATAAAATTATCGTAAATACTTACTCAAATATCGTTTTAAAGTATAATAATAAACAATTTATAAAAAAACAAACACGTGACGTCACTTCACTCAAGTAGGTCACTCGCGATTTCTCCGACAGAGAGCGGAGAGAATGCACTTTGGACACTAAATAGTGTTCATAATTAAGAAAATTTATTATATATTATTAATTTTTTGTGTTTCAGGACGGTTTTTATCGGTTTTTTAGTTGCAATGCGTGTTAGACGTCGCGCGGACGAATGCCGAATGACGCAGTTTGGTGTTGCCATTTGGTGATGTGTGGTAAGATTTCCCTATTTTGGTGGAATAGTTTTGGATATGATGGTTACGGGTTCATATTTATATATTGAAAATATCACATGCTAAAATTGAAGTAAGTTAAAAAAGTAATTTGTGTCAGATCCTTAATATATAAGAATTTCGTAGCTCATTTAATAATGTATAGGTCAATTGTTTAGAGCAGATATAGTAGGCGCAGGTTCGAATCCCGCTACGTTCATGAGTTTTATACGTGTCTAAATATTTTTTTTATATTTTATATTAAACAGTTTATATAAAAATAGAAACAGGGAAATACTTGACTTAAGTCATTTTGATTTTGAGGATTCCATATGTGTTAGTAAGTTTTTTTTTGTTGTAGTGGAAGGTGGCAAACGAGCAGAAGGATGAAGGATACCTGATGGTAAGTAGTTACCCTCGGCCATGGACATCCACAACACCAGAGGAGTTGTAAATGCGTTGCCGGCCTTTAGGGTGTAGGTGCTTGTACACACGACGCTTGCGAATTATTGTTATCTAGTACCACGCTTGACACTAAGCGTGGTACTACATAGCAATAATTCTCTACTAATAGAGTAAAAACTGTAGTCACAGCAACAGTGACAGTCATCCCGTTTTCAAATTTCTTTTGTCTTTCGCAAATTTAAGACGGTTTATAAGGATAAAAGAAATCCAGGAATCTTCCATAGCTAGAATCTTTCTTCTATATTGATTTTTTTTTACGAACAGAGACCTTGCTTTAAGTTAAGCCACTTTAATCCCGAGGGTACATTATCTCTTTCTATATTTTTTTTTCATATAAATCACATTTGAACAGTTTAAACAAGGCTTTAAGAGAAATTTGAAATATCCAAATAATTAAGGATAATGTACTTATATTTATAACAAGGTTGCAATTTACATTACAAATTTTTGAAATGACATTTTGTCTAATATAAAACACTATAAACGCTTGAATTGAATTCCCGTAAATGGCAATTATTATTTAATAATATTGATGCTCATTGTATGTACAATTACTTGTAGCTGTGAAAACTTAAGTGGTTATTAAATCAATTTATAAAGTTGTTATACTGTATAGTACCTTTAATATAAATAAATCACAAATACTATTATAGTATATGATTGAAAACAATTAATAATATCAATGTATAACTATAGTTATGAGTTGTACACAATAATTTGTAATACATATAGATTGTGTGGAATTCAAAAAGAACTACTTTTAGAGAATTAATTTACTTCACAACCTATGTTTTCCATATAATATTATAACTATCTCATCATTAAAACTATTAAATTAAACTAAGTGACACTTATAATATAAAATAAAAATACCATACTATTATATTTCTCACCTGCAAACTGGGAAATGTTTTAACATGGCAACAGTATCAAATGTCACTTGTAGTAGCGTTACTATTTGCAACACTCACTAGAAACTCGTTTCTAATTTTAATAAAAACATTAATCTATAATTTAATAAGAATTCATTTATTAATGTCAAATAATGCAATATTTTAATTAATTACCAGTTTTCATTACGTAAAACATTAGATTATACACATACATACATAGCTTCACGCTGTATCCCGCATATAGCATGGTAGGCAGAGTTGGGTTTGTTAACAAGGCAAAGCGCGGCGTTGAGTTCCGCCACTTAGCACACAATAACTCAATTCTGCGGAAAGTGAGAAACGAAATGTTTTAACACTAGGTCCTCAGGTTCCCTCTGCCTATCCTGCTATATGCGGGATACAGCGGATAAAAACTAGTAAGTACTATGAAGAGTCCCTTCCCTCCTATTGTAAGTAAAACTCAAACAGACATGGCCCTTCTTCCTCTAAATCTAGTGACATAATAGCCGAATGACCTAATTGCTTTGTTCGATACAAAAGCTTAACTAAAAAAAAAGATAGCAGGGGACACTTTTTTTATGGGAAGGACAAAGCAAATTTTTATGGTATAATTTTTATGGTGAACACAAGACAACCGAGCATTCGAGTCACCTAATGGTAAGTGATCACCGACCACGACCCTGTATAACACCAGAGGAGCTACTACTAGGTACGTTGCCAGCCTTTGAGGTGGGAGTAGGCGCACTTTTTAAAGGTACCCATGTCGTATCGAGTTGGAAACGCTGCCGCAGGTAGGCCATTCCATGCCATTCCAATTCAGTGGCGCGTAAAGAAGTTCTTAAGAAACCGCACAGTACTGGAGTGCCACGTATCCAGGTGATGTGCATGGTATTTAAGTTTGTTTGTTTGTGTTTGTGCAGCGTGATATAAGCGGTAGAGAACGCACAACGAGGACACGTCTCTACGCAACGCTAAAGTGTCAAGCCGTTCACAAACTGTTGGGTCCCCAACGATTCAAATGGCTCTGCATTGTATGGGATCAAATAGTTCAATGAATAGAGTTCAAAAGAGTGAGATATCACTAAAAACAAGAATAAAATTTTAACTCAGCGGGACTCGAACCCGCGCCTCTTAGAAACCGTTCAAGCGCTCTGACCACTAAGCTATAAGACCACAATTTTTTTTATTTTTTTTAAGTATGTTTTCGTTTCCTAAGTGTGTGATTAACAATTTAAAAACTTCAAAAAGAGATATCACTGAATTAAATTTAAAAAAAATCACACTACATCGCGTATCAGCGTAATCTATACATAATATCTATATATATTCTATATACCCCTTTTTACGTATGAAACTTGGCACACTTATAGTTTATATAGAGAAGGAGTGCACAATGATAATATGTTTTTAAATAATGTTTAAAAAGTATATTAAATTAATAAAATAAATGTTACACACACTACCATGGTTAACCATGCATGTTTATATAAAGTGACATATACATTACAAAAGACAACGCGTTGTTAACGCGTCAACGGGGACACTAGTAGCATTAAATATAATGATTCCACAAGTGTGTATCGAACCCATACCCAATCGCTGTAGTACTACGACACAACGGTTTTCAGGACTTTCAATATTTAGATCCTCAATTCGGTAGCAAGTGGGGAACGGAATTAATTTAAGAGACCGGAGTGTCTTTACGCTATATTCTCAGGTTCCTTCTGCCAAAAAAAATTGTATCCGCACTAAAAGTATTACATACGTACGCAACTAGCAGCCTCAGAAAACCTAGGCAAAGCGCGGCGTCAAGTTCTGCCACTCAGCACGCAACGCCTCAATCCGGCGGAAAATGGGGTACAGAACGGAGTGTCCTAACACTAGGTTCTCAAGTCCCTCTGCCTACCCTGCTATATGCGAGATACAGCGTGAAGATAAAAATTATAAAAAAAAAAACTATAAAATAACACCGCAGTGAAGTAGGGGTGTTGACTGTCGACTTCTATTCACGTATAAATAATAAAACGCGCCTGTTTTACTCTATGCAGATGTTTTTTTTTAAACATGTATGTATGTATTTTCGTGTTAACACATCGCCAATCGTGGCGCAGAGGCTTAAGCGTGCGACTGTAAACGCAACAGGTTGTGGGTTCGATTCCCACTCCAGGAAATGGAATTTTTCATTTCCTGGGTTTGGTAACAAGGAAAAGCGCAGCGTTGAATTCCGCCACTCAGCACGCAATGCCTCAATTCGTTGGAAAGTGGGGAACGGAGTGTTTAACACTAGGTTACCTCTGCCTACCCTGGTATATGCGGGATACAGCGTGAAGCTATGTATGTATGTATTTTCGTTTTTTTTAGCAGATTTTCTCGCAAAGGCTTAGGCAGAGAGAACCTAATGTCACGATACTCCGTTCTCCACTTTCTGTCCAAATTCGAAATATCGTGAAGTGTCAAGAACGCTAAATTCTGATCATTTTGCTGTGCGAGATAAAGCTGCTGTTTTATTTAGCTGTATAAATATGAATATATTTCAAGGCAAAGTGCGGCGTTGAGTTCCACCACTCAGCACGCAATGCCTCAATTCGGCAGATAGTAAGGAACGGAGTGTTTTAACACTAGGTTCCCTCTACCCTGCTATATGCGGGATACAGTGTGAAGCTATGTATGTATGTATGTATGTATGAATATAATTTAACGAACTTTTTAAAAAAAACAGACACCCACAAAAAAACAGTCTTCAATTCGACTGTTTTTTTGTGTGTTACTGAATAACGACTCACTGGCTGAAACAAATTAAATGAATCCTTTGTTATATGATAGCTAGTGCTTGTAATGTGGTCTCATTTAAATTTAGTTAAGATCTGACAAGTAGTTTTTGAGTTATTCGTAACAATGTTACTTTTTAGTGCTTTTTTTTGAAAGCTGGTTTTGTTTTTTATAAAAAAAAAATATTAAATTTAGTATTTAAAGTAATATAAAGTTGACAAAACAATCTCGGAAGACTAGAATTGCCACACAGATAATCTCTATGAAAATTCTACCATAGATTATCTTATGACGCACGATATTTTTTTTAAGAAAAGGTACAGGACTCGAACCCGCGCCTTTTGGAAACCGTCCCCGCACTCTGACCGCTAAGCCATACGTTCTTATCTCACTACGTCGAAAATCTTATACAACTTGTTACAACTTATAATTCGATGATATTCAAAGTTTTAGATTTCCAAATACGTTGCCAATTGGCAACTATACTATAGTGGTATGTAGGTACATATTTTATTTAAATAATCCGGGCCTTTCGTGGCGTAGAGACACAAGCGTGCCACTGTAAACGCAACGGGTTGTGGGTTCATACACACTACGGGAAATGAAAATATTATATAATATTTAGTATTTTCATTTCCTCGCTCTGGTAACAAGGTAAAGCGCGGCGTTGAGTTGCGCCACTCAGCACGCAATGCCTCAATCCGGTGGAAAAAGGGAAACAGATTAGAGAACGAAGTGCCTTAACACTAGGTTATCAGGTTCCCTCTGTCTACCCAGATATGTATCTGAGGGATAAACTTAGGTATACAATATGAAATAGTGTGGAACTGCACTAATATTCTTTTTCCTTTTTTCTTTTTTATAGCTTCACGCTGTATCCCGCACATAGCAGGGTAAGCAGAGGGAACCAGAGAACCAACATGTTAAGACACTCCATTCGCCATTTTCTGCCGAATTGAGGCATTGCTTGCTGAGTGGCAGAACTCAACGCCGAGCTTTACCTTGTTACCAAACCCAGGAAATGAAAATACTAAACTTTGACATTTCCTAGAGTGGGAATCGAACCCACAACTTGTCATGTTTACAGTTGCACGCTTCTGCCTCAAAACACGACATGCATTGTACTAATATTCCATATGAAAATATAAAAGTCAAGAGAATCGTCAACTGCGTCTTGTAAGTTAGGAGTAAGAAGCGCAGAATTTCCATACATTTGTATCCAATATTCGCGAAAGGTTTAAAATATTGAAAAAGCAAGACTTGCCCAAGTCGCAACTCGCAAGTGCCGCATACGTTAAATTATTTACGTAATATATACCTTGTAGTTAACGTCTGTCGTGGCGCAGAGGCACAAGCGTGCGACAAACGCGACAGGTTGTTGGTTCGATCCCACCTCCAGGAAATGGAATTTATATTTTCTTGGGTTTATTAACAAGGCAAAGCGCGGCATTGAGTTTCGCCATTCAGCACGCAATGCCCCAATTCGGCGGAAAATGGGGAACGGAGTGTCTTAACACTAGGTTCCCTCTGCGTATCCTGCTATATGCAGGATACAGCGTAAAGCTATGTATGTGCTTTATCCCGCATCGCAGGGTAGTCACAGAGAACCTAGTGTTAAGACTCTCAGTTATCCGCTTTTCGCTTGAATTTGAAACATTTTAACTGGCGCAACTCAACGCCACACTTTTGTTCTACCACGAGGTAGACATAACGATATTTTTTTATCTTCACGCTGTATCCCGCACATAGCAGGGTAGGCAGAGAGAACCTGAGAGCCTAGTGTTTAGACACTACGTTCTCTTTTAACATTTCCGTTCCCCACATTGTAGTTTAAGTGCTTTTGTTCCACCAAATTCCATAAATAAGAATATTTTAAGTATAATCACTGCCTCAATTCGGCGGAAAGTGGGGAATGGAGTGTCTTAACACTAGGCTCCCTCTGCCTACCCTACTATATGCGGGATACAGCGTGAAGCTATGTATGTATGTAAGTATAATAACTCCCCCTCATGTATATGAACCCACACCGTCGCGTTTACAGTCACACGCTGATACACACACACGATGACCTCAGTATCTAGTTTCATTAATCCTAAAATCAATTTCCTCTTTATAATTTTAATCAAGTTTAATTTACAAATTAATTAACAAAATATGATAGATAGGATTAAATATAAATCCTCTTTCAATGAAAGCCGATAACTCACGGCTTACTTTATAAATACTGGTGCCGACGCGTCCACACAACACGATTCCCACCGGCTTGCTTATGAAGGCTTGAAGTTTGAGACCCAAAAAAAGGGTCACCGTTGTAATTGAGTTTGCAAAAAAACAAGGTCAGCAAAGGTGTTAGAGCTAAAAACGGTCGCCAGAAAAATTTTGGGCATAAAAAAATAAGCTCTGACATATAAATCACTCAACACGCAATGCCTCAAACTGGCGGAAAGTGGGGAACGGATTTGTTGAATGAGAACGTAGTGTCTTAACACTAGGCTCTCAGGTTCCCTCTGCCTACCCTGCTATATGCGGAATACATCGTGAAGTTAAAAAAAAAGAAAAAAAAACATATAAATCCCCCTAAAAAAAGGCATCACTAAAATTTGATGGAGGAATTAATTTACTGTTTTTTGTGTGTATACTCATAACTGTTTACAGGATGAACCAATTCTGATGATTCTTTTTTTATATGATAGCTATTACTTCTGATATGGTCCCATTTAAATTAAGTTAAGATCTGACGAGTAGTTTTCGAGTTATTCGTAATAATTTTTCTCTTTAAAGCTTATTTTTGTTAATATATTAATTATCAATTTGTCTATTTATTCATGCTTGGCAGATATATTATATGTCAACTACAAAAATTTAAAAAAAAAAAGAAAAGAAATACATAGCACTTACAACCCTACATAAAGAAAATCTCATCATTTCTTCATACGAAAATAAACCAAGATGGCGGTGGTATAATAAAATCAGCGCCATTTGTAATCAAGATAACAAAATAAACATTACGATAAATATTATATTTTCATTTCTTCGCTCTGGTAACAAGGCAAAGCGGCGTTGAGTTCCGCCACTCAGCACGCAACTCCTCAATTCAGAAGAAAGTGGGGAACGGAAATGTTAATAGAACGTAGTGTCTTAACACTAGGTTATCAGGTTCCCTCTGCCTACCCTGCTATATGCGGGATACAGCGTGAAGATAAAAAAATATATTTTCTCTAATGATACAAGATAAAACGCGGCGGTGAGTTACGCCACTCCACACGCAATATCTCGATGTTGGACGCAGAGTGAAGTAAGTGAAAGAGTAAGAGAGAGTCTCGTCACCTACATTACTTTTACAGGTTGTGGGTTCGATTCCTATTACAGGAAATGAAAAAAAATTCTAAATGATATTTAGTATTTTCATTTTCCTGGGTCTGAAAGCAAGGTTAAGCGCTGCGTTGAGTTCCGCCACTCAGCACGCAATGTCTCAATATGGCGGAAAGTGGGGAACGGAAATGTTGAAAGGGAACGGAGTGTCTTACAACTAGGTTCTCAGGTTCCCTCTGCCGACCCTGCTATATGCGGTATACAGCGTGAAGCTATGTATGTATGTATATAAAACAAGTATTAATCACATTTTGAAGTGTTACACATTTTCTATGAATGTTTTTTGACAACCTCATTTTTAAACCTCAGTCAAAAACGTACGAACAACACCATAAACAAAGAAATACAAAACAAGAACAACAAACAAACAAAATCGAAAAAAACAATGACAAATGGCAACTAAGAAATGTATAAATTAAAAAAAAAAACAAGTCATTCAAAATGCACACATTCGATTCTATAAAAAAAAAAATACAGAAAACGTATACAATTTATTATGTTGAAAGGAATTAAGCTTTTCAGTCTTGGCTTGCAGCAATTAATAAAAAAAATAGGTCACTTCCTTGACATTTGAAAGTCAACCTTATTACTTATAAATAAAGTCGAAAATAGTAAAATATTAAGAAACTATAATAATATATACATATGTAGAATAGAAGTCGTTAAAAATGTATTGAAAGGTTTTTGTTATGCAATAGTTGTTTTTTTTTCAATTTTGACACTTATAGGCAGAGAGTCTAGTGTTAAGACACTCCGATCTTTTTCCGTGCTGAGTGACGGAACTCAACGCCGCGCTTTGCCTTGTTACCCAGGAAATGAAAATATTAAACTTTTATTTTTCCTGGAGTGGGAATCGAACCCACAACCTGTCACGTTTACAGTCGTACGTGAATTCAAGTCAGCGGTCGCGAATGTATTGACATGCCATGTTGCGAATTCGGTAGGAAAGCGGAAGTAACCTGTAACCATTTCTAACGGAGTAGACTTTGTCTCACTGCGCCGCGATGGTGTCAATAAGTAAAAGATATAGAGTTCATGAGTTTTCTTCAATTCTATATTTTGAAAAAACAATAAAAACAGCCAAATGCATAGGTTTGAGGTTTTAAGTGTAATTATATTTGTATATATATTTTTAATTTGATTAAACAAAATACTAAATTTTTACATTTTCTGTAGTGCGTATGAACCTACAACCTGTCGCATTACGTCGAGCCACGACAGGCGACATATTGATCTATATATTAAAAAAAATTACCAAAATATTTGTATGCGCATATCTTCCAAACGACTGTACAAATTGGATAAATCTTTGTTATTTGTTCGATATTGTCAAAAGAAGGCAGAAATTGACGGCAAGAAAATATGGCGATACAAAATTCGTCGGATTAACTAGTGTAAGTAGTGTAGTGTAGTGTAATACATACAAAACTTTCATAACTCGCATCCATAACCTACTAAAATACATTATTATAGAAAATCCAAACTTCTACACGTTATATACTAAAAAACACAGTATTTCTATTAGAATCTCGTCGTCTCCTCATCCTCTCATCTCTATATCTCCACATAACAGCACTATGTAGGGCGCGCGCCCCAATTAGATTACGCCAAGACACATCCTCGTTCTTCACATTCCTTACTTTTGGACTGGAGTGTTAAATTCTATTGTTTGTTCAAAGCAACGAATTTGTGGGAATATAGTGGGTTCAATTTTTTAGGTGTTTTGGTATTTTTTAACGGAATTTTAAAACAGGAGAGATTCTTAATTTGACGGTGTTTTTTTTATATGTTACCGCATAACTTTTTACTGGGAGAACCAATTTTGATGATTCTTTTTTTATACGATAGCTAATGTGATCCTGCTTAAAATCTGACGAGTTTTTGAGTTATTCGTAACAATGTTACTTTTTAGTATATCTTACTTGAGGTCAATTTCTTTTTTAATTAAAATCGTCATGATATTAATTCTTTCTATGATATTATAATAGAATTATTATTATTTTCACGCACTGTTAAGACAAAACGCGGCGTTTAATTCCGTCACTCAACACGCAATAATTGACTGACTTTTACCAATTAACAAATAATGGATTTTATCGTTTCAACATAACGCATTAGGGTCAACGATTTATCAAAGAGAAGCTATTTTTAACTTTTTAGTTCTGACCTAATAACGGGGTGATATAAGACCGGTCAATTTATAGCCATCGAGGGGAGATCAGTGGGAGATAATTTAATTTTATAGGCGGTAGTTGTGGATTCAGTACATATTCAGTAGAATAATTGTATTATAAATAATATTAAAAAAAAATACCCAATTTTGCACGTAAAGAAACTTTATTACGAATAACTCAAAACCTACTCGTCAGATCTTAATTCAATTTAAATCGGACCACATCAGAAACACTAGCTATCATATAGAATAAGAATCATCAATATTGGTCCACTCAGTGAAATGTTATGAGGTAACAAACTGAAAAATATAGTCGAATTGATAGCCTCCGTATTTTTGAAGTCGTTAAAAAAAATAAATTTGTTATAATATATATAACGCACGTCGTAACGCAGAGGAACAAGCGTGCGACTGTAAACGCGACAGGTTGTTGGTTCGATTTCCACTCTTGGAAATGTACTTTTTCATATCCTGGGTTTGATAAAAAAGCAAAGCGTTAAGTTCCGCCACTCAGCACGCAACGCCTCAATTCGGCAGAAAGTGGGGAACGGAGTGTCTTAACACTAGGTTCCCTCTGCCTACCCTGCTATATGCGGGATACAGCGTGAAGCTATGTATGTATGTAAATGCACGTAAAATTATCCCCTAAAATAATAAAAAAAATCATGAAAAACTATTTATTTAAAGAGTTTTACCTCCTCTTGTTGACTTAAAGATGAACGACTGCCCCATTCGTCCCAACTTTCTTTTCCACCTTAAACAAAATAAAAAGTTAATCTAAATTGGGAATAATAATATTAATAATGTTAATTTAAGTGGGGAACGGAATTGTTGAAAGAGAATGGAGAGCCTTAGCACTAGATTCTCTGGTTCCATCTGCCTACCCTGCTATATGCGGGATACAGAGTGAAGTTACCTTGGGAATGAAGTCACCTTGGGAATGAAGTGCTCGCTCCAGTCTGTTTCAAAGGTATCATTGTCATTAATAATGGATTGTAAACCATTGTCGAATATAAAAAAAAAAAGAAAAGAATAGTCCCGCTGAGTTTCTTGCGCCGGTTCTTCTCAGGTCTGAGGCATTAAATTTAGTGAACCGGTGAACCGGTAAATTAATTGACGTTCAAAAAATGAAGCTTGTAACTTCTTATTTTGAATAAAATTATTTGACTTTGACTTTGTTAAAAAAAAAAAGAAGTTTTTTAATCTAAATAATGGCGAAAACACAATGATATATTTTTTTTTCTTAAAAAACGTTCATAGTTATAATAAGTAAGTTGGAATAAGAGTGTAAGAATTTCGATGAAGCTAGACAACAAAGCATGGCTTAGCGGTTAGAGTGCTTGGACGGTTTTTTAAAAAAAAATGTTTGTCGTTTCCATTTTATATATAATTTTGATTTCTATCATAATGTTTGTGATAGTTTAAAAGTGTTAATCACGGACTATGTTTCTGTACTGATCAGATTAATATTGAGTAATATTAAGTAATATTCAGTAATATTAAGTAATATTCAGTAATATTAAGTAATATTAAGTAATAATAATATATTAACTAAGCAACTAAAATATTTGGACTCTCCTTAGAAAATTTTTATCTTATTTCCTTAAGCTTAGTTATGTAATATGAAAATGTTGTAAAAGCTGACAAAAGTTATGGACCACGTGTCCGTATTGATCATAATAAATATATTAAAAAAAAAACCTCTACTGTGCACGATCCACTCTCTAAGTAACCAAATTTGAAACAATGCCCTATGAAGGCGGCACCTTTGGTTTATAGAACTTTAATATCGACTAAGGCAATTGTCACTTATACGATAACATGGTTAACTTAAATATCTAATACACAACAGTAATAATGATAGTTTTACAAAGTAGTTACATTTGTGCAGAAACAGATATGTACTAAAAATGAACTGATAATAATTCTAGAAAGGTGGTAGGAGGTTCGTCCTCCGTCTGGCTCGCGACCACTATCATGTCAAAGACGAACCGCCAAATATCTTATGATGTGTTCCGGTTCGATGGCATGTAAGCCAGGTTTTTCCCCTTTCCCACCCATCCTTTCCCCAAAATGTAGTGGTTCCGATAGCGGACTACTACATTATCCTCCCTTTCCATCTGTATCCTCTAGGTTGGCAACGCATCTAGTAC
>JAKGSA010000761.1:53834-93762 GCA_033558755.1 Philaethria dido
TAAAAAAAAAAAAAAAAGGCCTAGATCTTCTAGTAGGCTATAGAAGATAGATATAAATATGTTTTTCGTTTCCTAAGTGTATGATTAACACTTTAAAACTTCAAAAATATTTAATAAATAGCATTCTCTCTTGTCAAATGATTGTTCTTTGAAATAATCTTTGTATAGCAGAAATTTGTAAAAATCTCTCTACAGAGATGCTAACAACATAAATAAGTTGTAACAAGTGTATAAGAATTTCGACGTAGCTGGATGTAGAACGCAAGGCTTAGTGGTCAGAGCGCTTGCACTGTTTCTAAGAGACGCGGGTTTGAATCCCGCTGCGTTCAAATTTTTATATGTTTTCTAAATAGGTTATAGAAGGATTTTGCTGTTATATCTTCTCTATCCTACCTATACCAAATATAAATTAAGCTTAAACTACTCCTGTTTAGTTTGTTTGTAAGTTAGAGGTACTTTTTCAAAAAAAGTTTTACCCCTTTCCCACCCATCCTTTCCCCAAATTATGGTGGTTCTGATAGCGGACTACTACATTGTCCTCCCTTTCCATCAGTATCGTCGTTGGTTGGCAACGCATCTACAACATCTTTGCTGTTGTAGATGTCCATGGGCGAAGGTAACCATTTAGCATCAGGTGGTCCATCTGCTCGTTTGCCATCCATTATCCATAAACAAAAAACAAAAGTAACATTACTAATATATTTTGAGTAACTTACAATAGCTTGCTTCGCTTGCTTCCTCCATTCTACGCTAACTTGTATTCATTACCTGCAATAAAAATATATATGAAAATAAAAATAGTATGAGGTTTAATAAACTTTTCTAATTGTCAGACATGTTATAAATATATATAAAGAGATAAACAAATAGTTAATGGCTATTATATAATAAATTTATATATATATATAGTACAAGATACATACATACATAGCTTCACGCTGTATCCTGCATATAACAAGGTGGGCAGAGGGAACCTGGTGTTGAGACACTCCATTCCCTACTTTCCACTTTAGTATAAGATATACTTGATTATTGATAAGTACAGAGATGATATAGTATATTGGAGAGTAAAGTTCCTGGAAGATTTTTAAGTATTTTTGCGATATTTATATTAGAAAATATATTAATTTTATCATTTTAATTGTTTTTATTTATATTTTTAGAAAGCTACATGTCTGTAAATTATATAACTACATTTTCTTCTTTAAATAAAACGTTTAAAATATTAAAATAAATAAAAATAAACGTAATTTTTTCGCAGAAAATTTAATAAAACAGCCATATATACTTACTTGATTATCACATGAAAACACATAAAATCACTATAAAAGCACCACAATGATATCAAAAAACAGTCTTTTAACAATTTATAATAAGTATTAAAACGATTATCACTTAGAAAACTAGAATAATTAGATATTTCCTTCGATCACACACCCACTCACTTCCATATCGATATATAAAGATATGGATAATAAAATAACACTAAAAACTAATATAAAACACAAATATGGCACATTTTAAGACACATTTAATTGATAATTGAACGACTACATAACTATTTCATTTATAAAATCATTTATTAAAAGGAGTTCATTGTACTCGGTGTTTACGATATGTCAAATCGATGAACATTGAATTTTTTTTTAGTCTGTGGTGGTATAGGTTTCAGCCTAAAATTTTATTTTAATGATATATATTTTATTATGCCTTAATGATATATATTTAATTTTATTTTATTAAATTATATGGGAAAATTCTTAAACCGTTTTTAAAATTCGTCAGTAACATGTTATTTAATTTTACAGTATATATATTAAATTGATAAGATTTGAAAAGCTTTTTTTATAGTAATCTTTAACATACAGAAATATTCATATTAAATAATTATAGTTCATCGTAAAGAAAATGTGCAGAATATAATAATGATGAGAATTTAATAGTTTTATTAATAAATAAATAGTCACAAATTTTCCAATTCGGAACTGACTACTATAAAATGAGTATTTAATAAATAATCATATTTTAACTTCAGTTATAATTTACTGGCAATTAAATATACTAATTTACCATTTTAATATTAAATTCAATTAAATTACACTATACATCGATTATAAAACCGTCTCAAAAATATAAAAGCTATGCTATATTTTATCTGTAGACGGAGAAAAAGGCGGGAAATTAAATCATGTTAGGTTGGCATTTAAAATATAGTATTGAGCTTAGATATATTTATATATGATATTATTATAACTTCTTTTTCTTTTTCTTTTTGATTCTTTTATTATGTAAACAATGAATTCAAGATACAAGAGCGTTAAGGATATAAAACAGGTGTTTATATAATGTAATTTTTTTATTCTATTTTTTTTATCTTCACGCTGTATCCCGCATATAGCAGGATAGGCAAATTGAACCTAGTGTTAAGACATTCCGTTCCCCACTTTGCGTGCAGAGTGGCGGAACTCAACGCCAAGCTTTGCGTTGTTACCAGAGCGAGGAAATGAAAATACTAAATATTTAATATGTTCATTCCCTGTAATGTGTATGAACCCACAACCTGTCGCGTTTACAGTCGCACGCTTGGGTTTGCACTTCAGGAAATGGAATTTTTCATTCTCTGGGTTTGATAACAAGGCAAAGCGCGGCGTTAAGTTCCGCCACTCCGCACACAAAGCCTCAATTCGGTGGAAAGTGGGGAACGGAGTGTCTTAACACTTGGTTCCCTCTGCCTACCCTGCTATATGCGGGATACAGCGTGAAGATATGTATGTAACGTAAACTAATTTAGTACCCTAGTAAAAAATAAAACTGCCATTTTAACATATACATATATTTTCAATAAATGCGTTTCACTCTTTCTTCTTCTTACTGGGAGACTCTTCGTCACTCTCTTCCTGTTTCCTCTTCCTCGTTTCCTTCACATCTGGTATAATTTTCTTTACTCTCGCCATCTGCGGTGAATACGCCCACAACACCATCTCTAAATGTTCAGGCGTAAGCTGTTCTTCATCGGTGAATAAATCTACGTCTGCGTACTTTAGTGAAAGAAATAATTTAATTATATATTATAAATATATATGCCTGTCGTGTCTTGAGGCACAAGCGTGCGACTGAACGCGACAGGTTGTGGGTTCGACTCCCACCCAAGGAAATGTAAAATTTAGTATTTTCATTTCTTGGATTTGGTAACAAGGCAAAGCGCGGCGTTGAGTTCCGCTACTCAACACACAATGCCTCAATTTGGTGGAAAGTGGGGAACGGAATTGTTGACAGAGAATGGAGTGTCTTAACAGTAGGTTCTCTGGTCCCCTCTGCCTACCCCGCTATATGCGGAATACAGCGTGAATTTAAAAAAAAAAGAAAAGAATGAAATTTTTTGAACGCAGCGGGATTCGAACCCACGCCTCTTGGAAACCGTCCAAGCGCTCTGACCACTAAGCCATGCGTTGTGATAGTAATGTTTTTAGTTTTGTCTTTATTTTAAATAGTGGCCCCGGTGACGAGTTGACAACGCGTTGTTATTAGCAATGAAGCAAAAACTTTGTACCCTTTTTTACGAAAAATACGCGGACGGAGGAGCATGAAACTTGGTACACTTATAGTTTATATAGAGAAGGACACAATGATAACATTTTTTTAAATAATACATAAAAAGTATATTAAATTAATAAAATAAATATTACACACACTACCATGGTTTGACATGCATGTTTATATAAAGTGACATATATATTGCTAAAGACAACGCGTTGTTAACGCGTCAACGGGGACACTTTGTTTAATTTTTAATTATGTAATTCAATACCTTTTCTTTCAATTCCTTTAGAGCTCTATTCCTAACGATGTCCCAAGTGTCCCCACTCTCTGCGGTCGCAGTGCGTAGTCGTTTGTACTCTCCGTTGACAGACTCGTACGCTGCTATGAAGGCTTTCTGCAAATAGAAGGTTAGTGCCGGTTCGATTTATATATAAGGGAGTGGTATAAATAAAATTTTGTGTTATTTTGTTTTTGAATATGAATTACGTGTTATGTCATTTTTTTTATAATTTTTTATTTTTTTTTTAGGATTCGAACGTTTGACGATTGCTTGTAGTTGAATTATGTCAGAATAATTTTATTGTCTTTTTTTTATATATGTATATTTTTTTTAGCTTCACGCTGTAATCCGCATATAGCAGGGTAGGCAGAGGGAACCTAGTGTTAAGACACTCCATTCTCTTTCAACAATTCCGTTCCCCACCTTCCGCCGAATCGAGGCATTGTGTGTTGAGTGGCGGAACTCAACGCCGCGCTTTGCCTTGTTACCAAACCCAAGAAATGAAAATACTAAATTTTACATTTCCTGGAGTGGGAATCGAATCCACAACCAGGCGCGTTAACAGTCGCACGCTTGTGCCTCAAGACATGACAGGCGTAAAAAAACATATTCATTGTACTCACATGTTCTTCAGTAATTTTATCCGTCTCTTCCCCCATAACTATGAAACTTTTGACAATATTTAAGCTCAAATAAGGATTGTTTTGTTTGCTCAAGTGTAGTGTATCGAAATCGTCCAGAAATTTGTCAAAAATTGATATTGCCTCTTTTATGTTGGACAGTTTGGTTTCGTCTCTTGTGCCTTAAAAGCAAATATATATTTCTTTATATTTATATATATATACCGGAAACGCGTTAACTACGCGTCTTTAGCAATGTATATTTAACATGTAAAAGAATATGTGAAGCAACAACTTTGTACCCATTTTTACGAAAATTACGCGGATACAGGAGCATGAAACTTGGCACACTTATAGTTTATATGGAGAAGAAGTGCAGAATGATAATATATTTTTTAAATAATGCATAAATAATATATTAAATTTAAAAAATAAATGTTACACACACTAACATGGTTCGACATGCATGTTTATATAAAGTGATATATACATTGCTAAAGACAACGCGTTGTTAACGCGGCAACGGGGGACATTAGTTTAAATTTTTCAACTTACAAGTTAAGACCCTCTTAGCTCTGCCTATGAGACCTTTGACAGCTAACTTTTGATAATCTGGATCTCTCCCATCTAATACTTTTAATGTATTTTCTGCTGCGTCCTAAAAAACAAAAAAAAATTATATATATATATATAAATAAAAAATCCCATCAACGCCTGTCGTGTGTTGTGGCACAAGCGTGCGACTGTAAACGCGATAGGTTGTGGATTCATACACACTACAGGGAATGTAAAATTTAGTATTTTCATTTCTTGGGTTTGGCGACAAGGCAAAGCACAGCGTTGAGTTCCGCCACTCAACACGCAATGCCTCAATTTGGCGGAAAGTGGGGAACGGAATTGTTGTAGGAGAACGGAGTGTCTTAACACTATGTTCTCAGGTTCCCTCTGCCTACCCTGCTATATGCGGGATACTGCGTGAAGTTAAAAAAAAACACTGGTAGATATTTACTGCATATATATTAAAATAATAAAAAATCACTCATATTAGAGTACCTAGTGTTAAGACACTCCGTTTTTCGCTTTCTACCTAAATTTATACTAAGAAATAAAAATAATATCCCTAAGTTGGAATCGAATTCACAACTACCATATAAGTATTTGTATACTACAAAGCTTACTGTACATACACATATACGTGTAAAAGGCATGATGGCGTCAGACCGTCATGCCGTTTACCGTGACGGCATACCAAACAACTGCCAAAACGAATATTAAAAAAAAAAACAGAAAACTAACCTTATCCTTGAACCCTAACCCCGGCACTGTGTCTGATGGTAACTCCTTCTTCTCCCCTTTCTCTTTCTCTTTTGATTTATCATCCATTTCTACATCTGAAGAAGAACTGGATTCCTAGAAAAAAAAAAAATGTTACACTATGATATATTTTTATTCTTAATATATTTTTAATCTGTGGTAGAGAGTTTTGGCGGGAAAGGTCAACGAACGCGCGTCATTCGAATGAGATTGAACGAAGTCGTAACATAATGTAATTTAGGTGAATTGTTAGTTACAGTCGACTCTCGTTAATTCGAAACTCGAAGGACTCTTAAAACAATACGAATTATCGAGTGTTTGAAATATCAAATGGTTCGAAATTTTTGAGAGAAAATAAATAAAAATTCGAATTATTGAGTATTGATCAATTATTATTTACTAGCTTTCCGCCCGCGGCTTCGCCCGCGTGGAATTCGGTTATATCGTGCGACATGGTAAGGAGTAGCCTATAGTCTGTGCCAAGGTCTAGACTATTCGTCATGTCTTACATGGTTTTATGTTTGATAATAAGGAACTTCCATACAAACTTTTAACCTCTATTTCAACTCCTTGTACATTATCGGATAAAAGTATTCTATGTCCTTTCCCAAGTTCAGTTCTATCTTTTATACCAAATTTTATCAAAATCGGTTTTTTTTTTTTTTACTATGGATGCACCGGATAGCCAAACAGGCAGAAGGACCGCACCTGATGGTAAGTGGTTACCTTCACCAGCACGACCTCCACAACACAAGGAATTGGCTATAGATGCGTTTGCCAACCTAGGATACAGATGGAAGGGAGGGACCAATGTAGTAGTCCTTTATCCGGAACCACCCGCTTATTTTGGGGAAAGGATGGGTGGGAGAAAGGGAAAACCTGGCTTACATGCCATCGAACCGGAACACATCATAAAGATATTTGGCGGTTCGTCTTTGACATGATAATAGTGGTCACTTGGTAGACGGAGGACGAACCTCCACCGCAAACAATCGGTTCCAGTGTTTTAGGCGTGAAAGCGTAACAGACAGACAGACAGTGTTACTTTCGCATTTATAATATTAGTAAGGATTAACCGATTCTTCAGCTTATACAAAAGTACGTGTACATATTCATAATGAGGGTAATCCATCTTTCGAAAGAACTCTGTTATATTGGTTTTGCTTCAAAGCTTATTTGTCTTTTTTTTTATGGATACCGGATGGCCAAACGAGCAGAAGGACCGCCTGATGGTAAGTGGTTACCCTTCGCCCATGAACATCTACAACACAAAGAGATGTACTAGATGCGTTGCCAACCTAGAGGATACAGATGGAAAGGGAGGATAATGTAGTAGTCGCTATCCAGGAACCACCACATTTTTGGGGAAAGGATGGGTGGGAAAGGAAAACACAGCTTACATGCTATCAGACTTGGAACACATCATAAGATATTTGGCGGTTCGTCTTTGATGATAGTGGTCTGAGGCCCAGACGGAGGACGAACCTCCTACCACCAAAACTTCAGGGCTGCTCAATAACTTTTGCTACTCTGCTAATTCGGCAATCTGTTGGTCTCTTTGAGGTGAATCAGCTTTGGTGTCAGAGTGTCTGGCTCACCGGGGTTCGGGTGTCTAAAATCGTTTTGTTACTAAGCAATGATTTTCACCCAAATTACCAAGTGTATGGAAATGTATTGATTTAGTTCAAAATATAAAGAGATTTTCTAGGGAACTCGTGATCACTTTGAATTGCTCGAGAGTTCAATTATCGCAGGTTTCAAATAAAGATTCCTTCTGGGCGTTTTACATTAAAATATTAAAATATAAAAAAAAAATTGTATATATATTTTTTGTATTTTTTACGATACTGTGTCTCCGTTGACGCGTTAATAACACGTTGTCTTTAGCAATGTATATTTCACTTTATATAAACATGGATATCAAGTCATGGTAGTGTGAGTAACATTTGTTTTATTGATTTAATATAATTATTTAAAAAAATATATATATATATATATGATCATTCTGGACTCCTTCTCTATATAAACTATAAGTGTGCCAAGTTTCATGGTCCTCCATCCGCGTATTTTTGCTTCACGTGTTTATATAGATATATATTTTTTATTTTACCCATTTTTCATATAACACTTCTTTTTTTATCTTCACGCTGTATCCCGCATACAGCAGAGTAGGCAGAGGGAACCTGAGAACATAGTGTTAAGACACTACGTTCTGTTAACATTTCCGTTCCCCACTTTACGCCAAATTGACATTGGCATTGCGTGCTGAGTGGCGGAACTCAACGCCGCGCTTTGCCTTGTGTGTATATTTAATTAATAATAAATATTTTAAGCAATAATTTTCATTTAGTTATTACTTTTTTTAGTGTGTAATGGAGAACGGAGTGTCTTAACACTAGGTTCCCTCTGCCTACCCTGCTATATGTGGGATACAGTGTGAAGCTATATATAATATATATATGTATTATTTTAATCAAAACGCAATATTTACCAGTAAATTTAATATTATTAAACAAAACCAAAAAAAAATGCAAAATATACCCAAATATATATAATATATAATACATTTACCTTATCGTTATCATGTTTCTCTTTTTTCTCTTCTTTCTTACTCTCCTTCTTTTCCGGTTTCTTTTCCTTATTTTTGTCTAACTCCGCGAGCCAGTCCTCGAACACTTGCATTGCTTCTTTTATGTTCTTTATTTTATCTTCTGCTTTTGTCACTGTAAAGAAGTAAATAAAGAATATTAATTAATAGGTTGTGGGTTCAATTCCCACTCCAGGAAATGTTTAAATTATAGTCATTACCCATATTAATTATTATCAATTAATTACTAATCATTATCATTAAATTATTATTGTTATTATTATAAGTGGAGAACGGAGTGTCTTAACACTAAGGTTCTCAGGTTCCCTCTGCCCACGCTGCTATATGCGGGATACAGCGTGAAGATAAAAGAAAGAATATATTTCTTACTTGACAAAACTCTCTTAGCTCTTCCCAATAACCCTCTGACAGTGAGCCTCCTATAGTTGGGATCATGTTTTTCTAACAGTCTCAATGTTTCTTCTGCCTTCGCCTTGTCTTTGAATCCGAAGCCAGAGTCTTCTTTATCGTCTTTACCCATGTTTCTGAAAAAAAAAAAGAAAATAATATATTATATGCCGTTATATGATCCCGTAATGGAATATTGTACATGTAACTTCCGGTTTCCGATTGAGTTGAAATATAAAATGGCCGCCGTAACAAAATGGCGGATTACATATTATTTACAGATACTCTATTACATTACCATGAAAGGGTTTGGATTATAGAATAAAGTACTTAATGAAAAAAAACGCATCTAAGATAACTCCCACAATATGGCGGATAAAATGTTTTTTTTTTAAATGTGCTGCTAAAACTTCTATAGCGTACTTCACCTTAAATAATAATTATCCCACCAAAAACATAAACGTGAAAAATAATTAAGAAATTGAGTGAGTGAATGAGAGTTCTTTAAATAATACAGAAATTTTGTAAGAAAATAAAACATTTTAAATTAAACACAATGTTTATATAATATATAGTTCTGGAAAATTATGGGGAACGGAAATGTTGAAAGAGAATGGAGTGTCTTAACACTAGATTCTCTGGTTCCCTCTGCCTACCCCGCTATATGCGGGATACAGCGTGAAGTTAAAAAAAATGTATTTTTGTTTTATTAGAAATACTAGTGTTACCCTCTGCTTCGATCGTGGTCTCTGATAGTTTATACTACATATTATAGTGCGTATATGCGCTTAGTTAAACACATTTAAATAGGTTTTTTTTTTTTTGACAAACAATCATGTCACCCAAATATATATAAAAAAAAACAATTATATGTCCTTTACAATACCTCTAAGAATATGTATACCAAGTTTCATGATAATCGGTTGAGTAGTTTAGGCGTGAAAGCGTAACAAACAAACTTACATTCACATTTATAATGTTAGTAGAGTTTTTAAGATTTAATATAAATAAAAAGACATACTTTTTATATCTTTTTGATGACAATTGAAGTAAATGTATCTTAAACCTACACAAATATTTATATTTCAGTCATCGAACTTCACAGTTGCGTGGAACATTGTAACTTCACTTTTTTTTGGTTTTTTTTTTTAACTTCACGCTGTATCCCTCATATAGCAGGGTAGGCAGAGGGAATCTGAGAACCTAGTGTTAAGACACTCCGTTCTCTTACAACAATTCTGTTCCACACTCGGCAATTCGCTACGGACGCAAGCACAATTCGGTGGAACATTGTAAATTTTTAATATACTTTTTACCCTACTTAAAAAAAGGAGATTCTTAATTCTGTTTTTGTTTCTATGTGTTACCACATAACTGTTTACTGGGTGAACCGATTTGGATAATTCTCTCAATATGATAGCTAGTGCTTCAGATATGGTCCTATTTAAATTAAGCTAAGATTTCACGAGTAGTTTTTGAGTTATTCGTAATATTTTTTTCTTTTTAGTGCAATTTATTTGAAGCCTTTTATCATTTTTATGATTTAAGACTAAAAAATAAGTAAAATTCAATAAAAAATATTTTTTTTTTCTATTTAAAAAAATGTTTCGAGCAACTGCCTTGTGACATCACATGTCACATCTCTAAATATGATTATGAGAATTTAAACAACTTTCGGTGATTTCACACAAAGCTATGAAGTCATTCATATATTAATATTTACTAATGTCCCCGTTGACGCGTTAACAACGCATTGTCTTTAGTAATGTATATGTCACTGTACATAAACATAGATGTCATACTTATGGTAGTTTGTGTAACATTTATTTTATTAATTTTATGTACCTTTTAGGGATTATCTAAAAAAAAATACTACCATTCTGCACTCCTTTTCTATATGAACTATAAGTGTCCCAGTTTATGCTTCACGTATTTATATATAGATTAAACAGTTTCCCATTGATAACGCGGGTGAAACCGCGTGAAACTATTAATAGTCCGCGACACGCTTATACTAAAATTTTAACCGGAATAAAAATATTTGTTTTGTCTGTTTAAACACAACTGTGAAGCAATATTTATTAAAGGATCACGGAGAGTGACAAATTCTCAACTTGGATAACATTTTTGTTATTATTTATTATGGAAAAAAGAGGCCATTGTGGCGCAGTGGGCGCATCTGAATGTAAACGCGGGTAGTTGTGGGTTCGATACAAGGAAAAGTCATGAAAACTACCGAACGAACAGAAAAATCACTACTAAATGACAAAACTCGTAGTGTCCCAAATTAGTGATTAAAAAAAACACAATTCTTCCTAGCTGTGGCGAGGGGTGAAAAGCATTTTTTTGTTAAGCAAGCCGGTAAATTAAGGGAAGCCGGTATATATATTTAGGGAAGCCGGTTATTTTTAGGGAAGTCGATATATTTAGGGAAACCGGTATAGGATTTCAAGGTATTTAGTAATTTCACTATCGAATTTTGGCGATGACCTTTTTTTCGCTCTATAAGATGTTAGAGCTTTAGGTCTCATACTTGACCATACTTTGAGAAGTTAGGCAAGCCGGTGGGAATCAAGTTGTATGGACGCCTCGCCACTGGTAGTGACCCAAATTAGTGATTTAAAAAACCATAATATTTCCTAGATATCAGGAAAAATAGATATAACATGAGTAAGAGTTGGAATCTTGCCATTATTACGTTCAAGTTTAATTCTCCATGTTTTATGACTAATGCAATGTATTTTGTTGATGTAGACAAGATAGCAGTGGCAAGGTGTCCGTCCATACAACACGGTTTCCATCGGCTTGCCCAACTTTATAAAGTACAAGTATGAGATTTAAAAAAAGGTCGCTAGGAAAATGTTGAGTTCGAAATGTAATGAATTTAGTAACAAAAAAACAAAGTCAAACAAGGTGTGAGGGTCAAAAAAAAGCGATGGTCGCCAGAAAAATATTGGGCATAAAATTACAAAAAAAGACCCTAAAAATAAATAAAACCCCTGTCATCTTAAAGACATAAAAAAAAATGTCATCACCAAAATTCCGTAGTGAAATTACTGAATATCTTCACTTCTTACACTGACTTCCTTAAATATACCACCTTCTCTAATAATTATCGGCTTTCTTAAATATATATACCGGCTTCCCTAAATATATGTACTCACTTCCCTAAATATACATCGGCTTCTCTAAATTTACCGGCTTGCCTAACTAAAATTTTGCACCCCTCGCCACTGCAAGATAGAGAAGTACTACACCTTCGGCTCCTTAAACCTAGCACTCATTACAATCTTTTTCATTACCAAGTAGCTACACGCATAGCAGGATAGTGTCAGAGGGAGAACCTAGCGTTAATACACTCCGTTCTCCATCCTCCGTTCCCCCCGATATCAAGACACTATGTTTTAAGTGGAGACTTTTTTAGCTTCACGCTGTATCCCGCATATAGCAGGGTAGGCAGAGGGAACCTGAGAACCTAGTGTTAAGACACTCTGTTCCCCACTTTCCGCCAAATTGAGGCATTGTGTACTAAGTGGCGGAACTCAACGCCACGCTTTGCCTTGTTACCAGATCCAGGAAATGAAAATATTAAATATTACTTCATTTCCTGCAGTGGGACTCAAACCCACAACCTGTCTTCCATGGTATGAAAGAAAAACGTGAAGCTAAACATCCCCCTCATGTATATGAACCCACCAACCATCGCGTTTACGTCAGTCGCTGTCACATAGACACTATGGTTTCGCAACAAAAGCAAAAGTTGTTAAACATGACGTAATGTTATACAAATAGGTACAGCACGTTTTCAATATTATTATATCATAAAATAATATTATGTAATATATTTGCATTTACGTATTGTATGGCGTAACTTAACGCCGTTATTAAGACAGTTATATATTTTCTTTTTCTGGTTTTTCTGGTTCACATTGTATCCATATAGTAGCGTTCGTTAGTTAGTTAGTTAGTTCGATAGTTGCGTTCTATTAAAATCTTCTTCTTATGTACTAGCGTCCCCGTTGACGTGTTAACAACGCGTTGCCTAGCAACGGATATATCACTTTATATAAACATGCATGTCAAACCATGGTAGTGTGTGTCACATTTTTTTTCTTTTTTTTCTTAACTTCAACCAAAAAACCTGAACCGGAACCAGAGAACCTAGTGTTAAGACACTCAATTCTCTTTCAACATTTCCGTTCCCCACATATTTATTTTATTATCTTTTATGCATTTAAAAAAAAAATTAAAAGATATCATATTGTACTCCTTCTCTATATAAACTATAAGTGTGCCAAGTTTCACGCTCCTCCGTCCGTTTCATTTTCGCAAGAAGAGATACAAAATTTTTGCTTCACGTATGAATATATAGATATAAATTAAAAAAAAAAAAAACAATATAACTTTTACATTATCTATAGTTGAAGTAGTCATGTCACGAATTTTACAAAAAGTATTGTCAATTATTCTGTTTACATTACATATATAACGTCACCTTGAATGAGGCCATCGTGTCTGTGTGATAGCGTTGACTGTAAACGCGTTGGTAGTGGATTCATATACTTGAGGGGGAGTGATTACACTTTTCTTTTTTTTTTAACTTCACGCTGTATCCCGCATATAGCGGGGTAACCAGAGGGAACCAGAGAACCTACTGTTAAGACACTCCATTCTCTTTCAACATTTCCGTTCCCCACTTTCCGACAAATTAAGGCATTGCGTGTTGAGTGGCGGAAATCAACGCCGCGCTTTGCCTTGTTACCAAACCCAAGAAATGAAAATACTAAATTTTACATTTCCTGGAGTGGGAATCGAACCCACAACCTGTCGCGTTGATAGTCGCACGCTTGTGCCTCAAGACACGACAGGCGTTTTCTTTCATACCATGAAAGTCATAGAGAACATAGTGTCAGAACACTCTGCCCTTTCCAGAGCAGAGAAAAAAAATTGATTTAAACAAAAAATAGAAAACCTACATATATATGATAGCTAGTGCTATATGATGTTGTCCTCTTTACATTAAGATATGATCTGACGAGTCGTTTTTGAGTTATTCGTAATATTTTTTACATGATACACATGAGTGAGAATTATTATATTTAAATTATTCTCACTTTTTGCTCTGGCTAGACAAAATGCGGCGTTGAGTTCCGCCACTCAACTGGTAAAGTCGCGATTTCGAATGGAAAGTGGGAAACGGAGTGTCTTAACACTAGGTTCTCTGTAACTACTCTGCTAGGCAGAATAAAGCGTGAGGATGCTTTTATTTAAACTAGTGTCCTCGTTGACGCGTTACCAACGCGTTGTCTTTAGCAATGTCACGTGCTAGTGTGTGTAACATTTATTTTGTTATAATAATTTTATGTACTTTTTATGTATTATTTTAAAAAAATATTAGCATTCTGCATTCCTTCATTATATAAACTATAAGTGTGCCAAGTTTCATGCTCCTCCGTCCGCGTAATTTTCGTAAAAAGGGCTACAAGGTTTTTGCTTCACTTATTTATGTATAGATTATCTTTATTTAACTATAAAATTAATTAATTAACTAATAAATTAAATAAACTCACCTATAAAATAATAAATTCGACTTAAAAACAGTAAATAAACAAAAAAATGACAACAATTCTAAGTACGCACTCTCCTCCTCACAGTCTTTTTGTCATGGTATTTCAAAATGAACTCATTGGGCAGAATTAATATCAAGAAAATACTATTAAATTAAAAAGTCATACTCTCTTCTCATAAATAATAAATAAAAATTGAGTTTTTTAAATTGGCTATCCCGAGGCCAATACCTCATTTATAATACTACTAAAAATGAAAAAGGTATATTTTTATAAAAATTGGTTGGTTATAGAAAGATTTTTAAATTAGGTAGAGTTATTTCTATCGGCTAATCGACAAAAATATAAGGCTGACGTCATGAAGTGCAACTAGTCTACATTTCCCAGGTTGTTTTATTTCTTAAAAGTGACATCATTTTTGAGAGCCAAAGTTAGGATTTTTGAATAATTATTCATGTTTATTATGTTAATTTTTATTTGTTGGGGTTTCCAGCTACATACGGAATAAAATGGGTGATTTTAATACGCTTAAAACCAAATTAAAAAAAGAAGACGAAAATATCAATGAAATACTTAATTTTTATGTTAGTTTATATGAAATCATAATAAAAAAATAATAATCACTACATATTCAAAATACTACATTACTAGCTCTTACAATAATATTAATCCTATCACAAAAGAAAAAAAAAAAAAAAAAACAGGCTGTATACTTCACATACTTTGTCATAACAAAAAAATAAAAACTATAAATTATCTGTAAATTAAACATTTGACGAAGATAATGTTATCATTCGAAAACATACGTTTGTATAAGAGTGATATATTTTTTTAATTATTTTTATATTACAAATGTCCTCTGAAGACGAAACCTTTGTTCAGGGACAGCCTGGGTGATGCTGAGGATCAGACCCTGAAAGTAACGAAATCAGGTGCTTTGCGTTAATTGTCACGCTTAATGTGAGGTTAAATGTGGAGTTTCTAGAACTTACATGACTAGATTTAATAATTATATTTTAGTTTTTGATAGCTTTTTGAGTGGTTATTTTAAAGTTATTACACGTATTAATTTAGGATGATGCTTAGCAAAGGAGAATTTTTATTTGCTTTTTAAAGGTTATTGTAAACATAACCTACGTTTTATGAGACAACCGGCTTACAAAATGTATTACATAGCTTCACTCTGTATCCCGCATATACCGGGTTGGGAGCCTGGTGTTAAGACACTCCGTTTTCCGCTCGCCGGGTAGGCATAGCGTGACTGAGTGGCGGAACACAACTTTTTACTGCCACCCCACCTTATTACAAACCCAAGAAAAGATTAATTCCACTTCCTGGAGTGGGAATCGAACCCACAACCTGTCAAATAATATGGCAAAATAAATTGGTAACTTGTATGACTTGCGGCATTGAGTTCCACCACTTAACACACAATGTCTTCAATTTTGAATGAGGAGTGTCTGAACATTCTATTGTCTTTGCATATCTTGCCATGAGGTAACAAAAATATTTATAGATATTTAAATTTTACTTTTTAGCTTCAACTTTAGTCAATATTAGCATATTTTCAATATCCTTTCCTTTTTTTTCTTTTCAGGGTATAACAAAACTTTTATTAACAAGGATACCATATTACAAAAATGTGGTTATCATGTCGTTTTCATGTGAGGAGTGTGGGTTCGAAAACAATGAAATACAACCAGGTGGAGCATTTGCCGAGATGGGAGTCAGGTATTTTATAGTTTTATTTGGTATTATATTTGATGAGCTTTACACTGTATTCCACTCATAGCAGGGTAGGCAGAGGAAACCTGAGAAACTAGTGTTATGGCACTCCATTCTTTTTTAACATTTCTGTGCCCCACTTTGTTGGATTGAGGCATTTCTACCTGTGAGGGGATGGGGTAAGAATACAATTCCACTCCGCCGATGGGTAGCATCCCATAAGAGGCGGGTATCCCCGTAGTTTGGTGGTAGGAGGTTCATCCTCCGTCTGGCTCGCGACCACTATCATGTCAAAGACTTACCACCAAATATCTAATGATGTGTTCCGGTTCAATGGTATGTAAGCCAGGTTTTCCCCTATTCCACCCCATCCTTTCCCCAGAATATGGTGATTCCAATAGCGAACTACTACATTGTCCTCCCCTTCCATCTGTATCGTCTATGTAGGCAATGCATTTACAACACCTCTGGTGTTGTAGGACATCTACATGGGCGAAGGTAGCCACTTACCATCAGGTGGTCCTTCTGCTCGTTTGGCATCCATTATCCATAAAAAAAAAAAATTGCTGAATGGTGGAAACTCAACACCACACTTTGCCTTGTTGCCAGAGTAGAAAATAGAAAAGGAGAAGATAAAAAAGTTGTTGTGGTGCAGTAATAGTTTCTGTTTGTAAATATAATAGGTTGTGGGTTCAATCTCCACTCAGGGGATGATAATATTTGAACTATCTTCATTTCTCCACTAAACAAAGGGTTTCGTTCCACTGTTTAACATTGGAACAGAGGGTTTGACATTACATACTCTCTGATTACTTTGCCTGTATTATAGAAATCTATAATAAAATAAAAACATGGTTTAAAAGATACTTAATTCAAATGTTTATATGTTTCTGGAATAATAAATATTTTATTGTACCTTTTTAAGATGGAAACTTCGTGTCCAAGAAGCCATAGATCTAAATAGACAAATAGTTAAAAGTGATTACACGGCGGTCAGGATACCGGAATTGGATTTTGAAATACCAGCCCAAAGTCAGAAAGGAGGTTAGTTTTTTGTTTTTTTTTTTTTAAATAATATCTTCCTGCTGTATCCAGCATATAGCAGGGTAGACAGAGGGAACCTGAGAACCATAGGGTTAAGACACTGCATTCTCTTTTGACATTTCCGTTCCCCGCTTTCCACCGAATTGAGGCATTGCGTGCTGAGTGGTGGAACTCAAGGCCGCACTTTGCCTTGTTATCAAACCCAGGAAATAATAATTATATATATGGATATACAAATAGTATAAATAAATAATCATATCATACATCATCATATATCAGTTCGATTTCAAAGGAACTTTCTTCCGCGGACTCTCCAATTGTGGAATGATCTCCCTGCCGAGGTTTTCCCAGAGGGCTACAATATGGGGTTCTTCAAAAGGGGAATAAATAGGTTTTTGAAGGGTCGGCAACGCGTAAGTGATGCCCCTGGTGTTGCAAGCGTCCATAGGCCACGGTAACCACTTACCATCAGGTGGGCCGTGTGCCTTGTTGCCACCGTCGTGGTATAAAAAAAAAAAATACATATAACATATACCCATACATACATACACATACATATATGTATTATATTTAATATTTTCATTTCTTGCAGTAGGAATACAGTATTCACGAGTTTATTCATATAATGAATGGTTGAAAATAAATTACTGTTAAGAACTTTTTCTAAGAAATATGTATATATGGTTACTGGGTGAACCATATTTGATAATACTCTTTTTATATGATAGCTAGTGCTTTTGATGAAGTCCCATTTAAATTTAGTTTACATCTGATGGGTAGTTCTTAAATTATTCATCTATTATATATATTCACTTTTTTTGTGCATTGTATTTGAAGTCTTTGTTTGTTTTTATATATACTAGTGACCCCCTTGACGCGTTAACAACGCGTTGTCTTTAGCAATGTATATGTCACTTTATATAAACATGGTTGTCAAACCATGGTAGTGTGTGTAACATTTATTTTATTAAATAATTTAATATACTTTTTATGCATTATTTTAAAAAAATGTTATCATTGTGCACTCCTTCTCTATATAAACTATAAGTGTGCCAAGTTTCATGCTCCTCCGTCCGCGTAGTTTTCGTATAAAGGGGTACAAAAGCTTTTGCTTCGCGTATTTATATAGAGATGCTTTTTTTTAATTCCAGAAGTAACAACAGTAGAAGGTATAATCCAAAGAGCGATATCAGGTCTTACCCAAGATCAGGAAGTCAGGAGAAGTCAGCATCCGGCTGATGCTGATCAGATAGATGCCTTTGTACTCCGTCTCCAGGAGTTGAGGGATGGGAGACAGTGGGTGTTGGAACTGGAGGATATTAGTGGTGAGTGGTGTGATGATGGTGGTGGGTCGCTTTTTTTTATGGTAAAAGTGGAAAAATGTTTTTTGTTTTTTGAAGAAAATATAAAATAAACGCCTGTCGTGTCTTGAGGCACAAGCGTGCGGCTGTAAACGCGACAGGTTGTAGGTTCGATTCCCACTCCAGGAAATGTTGGGTTTGGTAACAAGGCAAAGGGCGGCGTTGAGTTCTGCCACTCAGCACGCAATGCCTCAATTCAGCGGAAAGTGGGGAATTGAGTGTCTTAACACTATGGTTCTCAGGTTTCCTCTGCCTACCCTGCTATGTGCGGGATACAGCGTGAAGCTAAATATAAATATATATATATATATATATAGGTTTTTCTAAGATTTTTTTCCTATTTTTTTTTAACAGGTAATTGCTTCATTGAAAACCCAGAAGCTCCCAAAAAAGACCCTCGGTGTGAGAGGAGTGAATTTAAGAGGAGTAAAGAGCAGAATCATGCACTCGGAATATACTTACAGGAAGAAGTATGTATAATTGTTTTTTTAATTTCACGCTGTATCCCGCATATTGGGTGGTAGGCAGAGGGCCCACTCCAGGAAATCGCGGTGTTGAGTTCCGCCACTCAGCACTTAATGCCTCAATTCGGCAGAAAGTGGGGAACGGAGTGTTTTAACACTAAGTTCCCTCTGCCATACATAGCAAAGGTTGTCAGTAAGAGATCGCTTTAAGCAATAAGACCTTTGAATACATACCAGATATTGTTGTTTCCTGTTTCTTGGTTTTTTTTATCTTCCCCTTCTTCCAGGTGTCGTCTCTCCCCGGGGCGTTAAACCCCGCAGACCCCGCGCAGTGCACGTTCGAACGTCTCGCGGCGGACGAGGTCATGCAGTTCAGAACCAACTGTCCGGATTGCAACGCGCCTGCTGATACCAACATGAAGATTACCAGTGAGTCTTATATATATATATAGCAGTATATATATATATATATATATATATATATAGTATATATAACGCCTGTCGTGTCTTGAGGCACAAGCGTGCGACTGTTAACGCGACAGGTTGTGGGTTCGATTCCCACTCCAGGAAATAAAATTTAGTATTTTCATTTCTTGGGTTTGCAACAAGGCAAAAGCGCGGTGTTGAGTCTGCCACCAACACGCCTTAATTCAGCGGAAAGTGGGGAACGGAATTGTTGAAGAGAATGGAGTGTCTTAACACTATGCCTCCCGTTCCTCTGCCTACCCCTGCTATATGCGGGATACAGCGTGAAGTTAAAAAAAAGAAAATATAAAAAAAAATATGAGTATTGTGCACTCCCTCTCTATATAAATTGTAAGTGTGCCAAGTTTCATGCACCTCTGTCCGAATATCATTTCAATTTGGCGAAGTATGCAAGGTTTTGCTTCTCGTATTTATATATATAAATATCGCACCTTTAGAATTATAGAGACCTATTTAAAATAACAATTTTAGAAAACGTCAATATAGATTTTGTACACATTTAAGTTTTTTGAAAAGATTTTTTTTTTTTAATTATATTTTAATATATATTCTTGTTTTAATCGAAGTCGATAAAGATCGTTGTCTTAAGTCGTTTCGTGGCAAAAAATCAATATCATAATATTTTTGAGTAGGTCCCTATAGTTAAAAAAGCGAAGCGTTCATATAACACGATTCCCACCGGCTTTTGAAGACATTTGTTAACCATAATATTGCAAAAAAGAAAACAATATTGACAAACTTTAGCAAACTTTAAAAACAAGTGTGACAAAAACTTAAATATACCGGCTTACAAAGTCAAAGTCAAAGTCAAATAATTTTATTCAAAATAAGAAGTTACAAGCTTCATTTTTTGAACGTCAAATAATTTACCACCGGTTCACTAAATTCTAATGCCTCAGACCTGAGAAGAACCGGCGCAAGAAACTCAGCGGGACTATTTTTGTTTTTTTCTTCCAGAAAACGTCCGAGAACTTTTCCATTTTACAATTTTAAAAAAAATTGTAAAAAGACGTTTGTGTGTTAAAGGTTATTACCTAATTAGTGATTTTATAAATGATATCACACTTGGGATGAATGGGTTGTTTCAGCCTAGCCTTGTATGGGGAACACAAAGACAATAAAGAATTGTAAACCATTGTCGAATATATAAAAAAAAAAAAAAAAAAAAAAAATAGTCCTGCTGAGTTTCTTGCGCCGGTTCTTCTCAGGTCTGAGGCATTAAATTTAGTGAACCGGTGGTAAATTATTTGACGTTCAAAAAATGAAGCTTGTAATCTCTCTATTTTGAATAAAAATTAGTTTGACTTCTTTTGACTTTATATTCGACAATGGCCATACTCCTTACACTGGCAATGATACCTTTTGAAAACAGACTGGAGCGAAAGCATTTCATTCCCATACATCTATATACCAGCAACTTATTTGTAAAGGCTCATTTACACGGTGCAAGTTACTTCTTGCCCGTCGCATTCAATAGAATATTGAAGCAAAATTATTTGCATCGTCTAAAACAACATGTCACATTTTTGCTTTTATTTAGGCAAAGTTTTTTCCATTCAATTTTATTATTAATATCCGCGTGTCAACAGTTGCATACAATTCTTTGAATGTCACTATTGCTCCATGTATACAAGAAACTTGCACCGTGTAAATGAGCGCCTTGAGGCAAGTACGGCAAGGCGGTCCATATATAACGGTTCCCACCGGCTTACTGATTACTGACTTATTGAAAAAATTAGGGGTCAGCTTGTAAAAAACAAATAAGTAGACTTAAAAGGAAACAGGTCGCCAGGAAAATAAGTGATAGTGAAATCACTAAATAGTTTCCCCTAAATATGCCGGCTTCCCTAAGTCATGTACCGGCTTACCTAAATATTTATACCGGCTTCCCCATATATATATATTAGGTAATTTTCTTTCCAGATATCCCCATTTCAAAGAAGTAGTGATAATTTATGACGGTGTGTGACGGCGTGCGGGACATCGGACCGTAGTTAGTATATACATATAAACTACTTTTTAAATTTCAAATTGATTACTGATTTTAAAGTTCAAAATTTTCACCTGTGAAGGTAGACACATTATTGCACATGAAAGCATCATACGAGTACACATGACATCGTATGAGGACACATGTCATTATATGAGGGCACATGTCATCATACGTGAACACATGTAATCATATGTCAACACGTCATCATATGTGAACACATGTCGTCATATGTGAACACATGTCATCATATGAGTACACATGTCATTGTATGTGAACACATGTCATTATATGTATATCTTTATAATTTCTTTTTTTTTATTATTGTTATTTTTTTTTCATTTTAGGTAAAATCAGGCGGCGGTATTGAAGACAAAGGTGTTAGATTTGAAGTAAGAGTGGCTACTAAGGAGGACTTTTCAAGAGATATATTAAAGGTAATTTTTTTTATAGCTTCACGCTGTATCCCGCATATAGCAGGGTAGGCAAAGAGAACCTATACTTTTACATTTCCTGGAGTGGGAATCGAACCCACAACCTGTAGCGTTTACAGTCGCACGCTTAAAGACGCTTCAAGACGCGACTGGCGTTAAAGGTAAGTCAATTGTTAATTTTGTGAGACGCGGTGTTAAGCTCCGCCATTCGATATGTAATGTTTTGAATTTGGGTGGAAAGTAAAAAAATAAATAACTTTACAAATGATTATAAAAAAATAAAATTGAATAATAGAGATTATCTTCTCCACAATCTCCCAGTCCCAGTAATGTTTAGGGCGTAAGCGTGCGACTGCTCAAGCACAAGCAGGTTGTGGGTTCGATTCACTCAGAAAATGAAAATATTATATAATATTTATTGTTTCATTTCCTCGCTCTGGTACAAGGCAAAGAAGCGCGGCGTTGAGCTCCTCACTCAGCACGCAATGCCCCAATTCAGGCGGAATGTGGGGAACAGAATTATCTTAACACTGAGTACTCTCTAACTGCATACCATGTTAAAATAGGGTGAAATGTTCCAGTCAGAGACATGCAGCATGTCGATACCGGAATTCGACTAGAAGTGGGGAGGGGACGCGTTAGGAGGCCGCTTTACTACCGCGGAGGGACTCATTTGAAGGGGGCCTCTCTGGAACAACTGGCCGAGGCCCCCGCCTTGCAGGGGACTCGCCACATAGCTGCTAAGGATAGGATGGATGAGTGAGTATATTTTAATATAGAAGCGTGAATATGTTGACAATTTTAACCACTTCTAAAGGAGGGTGTCTCGTGAGGAGGCCTCCCTGTAACAACGGTCCGAGGCCCCCTTTGTGGGGACTCGCCACATATTGCTAAGGATAGAGATGGATGAAGGTGAGTATGTTAATGAAGCGTAATAAGTTGATAAGTCCCGACAATTTTTGACCAAAATAAATAACTGTTTTACTATGAGAAGCGATTTTGATTTTTCTTTTTTTTTTTAAATAATATGATAGCTAAAGCTTCTCAATGTGATCCCATTAAATTTAGTTAATATCTGACGAGTAGTTTAGAGTTATTCGTAATAATTTTACTTTTTTAGTACATTATATTTAAAAGTCAAGTTTCTTTTGCTAAAATTTTAGTTATACACATATTTAATATATATTAAATCATTAAATATTCAACATACATATTATCTATCTCACTCTCAATCAACTTGAGTCTATATCGTGACGCATTTTCGTTACCATACCCATAAAATTACAGATTTATCAAGCAAATTACAAAAGTACTACAAGCCAAGCGATCCCATCACGATAATAATACTGGACGACCCCGCTGGTAACTCATATGTACAGAACTTGAATGATGATCCGGATATGTATGATGATGGTGAGCATATATTTAATTTAATCATTCATTCACTCATTGATTCATTCCTTGGTATTTCATTCATTCATTATTTCATTTACTCATTAGTTCATTCATCATTAGTTCATTTCACTCATTAGTTCATTTACTCATTAGTTCATTCATCATTAGTTCATTCACTCATTAGTTCATTTACTCATTAGTTCATTCATCATTAGTTCATTCATCATTAGTTCATTTACTCATTAGTTCATTCATCATTAGTTCATTTACTCATTAGTTCATTAAACTCTTTAGTTCGTACATTTATTAGTCATTCACTTATAAGTGTTACTATGTAACTATTTTAAGTGCTCATAGACAAACTTACTAACTCAGTCACTCATTGACAAATTTAAAACTCATTACATAATTTAGTTCTTGTTTGGTGGTAGGAGGTTCGTCCTCCGTCTGGCTCGCGACCACTATCATGTCAAAGACGAACCGCCAAATATCTTATGATGTGTTCCGGTTCGATGGCATGTAAGCCAGGTTTTCCCATTCCCACCCATCCTTTCCCCAAAATGTGGTGGTTCCGAGAACGGAATACTACATTGTCCTCCTCTTCCATCTGTATCCTCTAGGTTGGCAACGCATCTACAACATCTCTGGTGTTGTAGATGTCCATGGGCGAAGGTATCCACTTACCATCAGGTGGTCCTTCTGCTCGTTTGCCATTCGTTATCCATAAAAAAAAAAAAAAAAAATAGTTCACTCATTCACTGACTGACTATATCACCTACTTATCTGAAATATAATTCTATAAAAAATTATAATTTTTTTAGGTCTAAAAGTGAATCGTTATGAAAGAACATATGAACAAAATGAGGAGCTTGGATTGAATGACATGAAGACGGAGAACTATGAAGAGAAAAGTTGAAATATATATAAGAAATGTTTTAATATTAGTATCTATATATAAATACGTGAAGCAAAAACTTTGTACCGAAAATTACGCGGACGAAGGGGCATGAAACTTGGCACACTTATAGTTTATATAGAGAAGGAGTGGACAATGATAATATATTTTTTTAAATAATCCATAAAAAGCATATTAAATTAATAAAATAAATGTTACACACACTGTTAGTGTGTGTGTGGTTTGACATGCATGTTTTTATAAAGTGACATACGTCACTACGCAATGCGTTATTAACGCATTTACGGGGACACTAGTGTGTATAAAAATCTAAGAATACCTCCTTATTTTCTATTCTCTCCGTTTATTCCGACATGTAATTATATATATTATGTATGAAGATGGCGCTGAACTTGGGAAAGGCTTCTTATTGCGAAAAAAATGGTAGAAGGGGTTGAAATAGGGGATGAAAGTTTGTATGGAAGTTCCTTATTGTCAAACATAAAAATCATATTAAAGTTGTTGACACGAAAATAACTCGGTCTGTTTACTTACAACTTTCAGTCTAGACCTTGGGACAGACTATAGGCAACTTCTTACCATGTCGCGCGATATTACCGAATTCCACGCGGACGAAGCCAAGCTTATATATATATATATATATATATATATATATATATATACATATATATATATATATACATATATAATTTAAAAAATATTTTATTCCATAAACTTATTGCATTTTAAAAGGTTCTTTTTTTTTATAAATATTGTCTTTATTAAATTATTTTAGTATATTTTGTTTTATTTACTCTTTGCTACTTTTCGATTCGACTATGTTTCATGTGTTAACAAATAAGCTATGCGGTTATAACTGTTTACTGGGTGAACCAATTTTTATATAATAGCTAGAGTTTTTGATGTAGTCCTATTTAAATTTAGTTAAGACCATTTTTTTTTTTAACTTCACGCTGTATCCCGCACATTACAAGACACTCCGTTCTCTTTCAACAATTCCGTTCCCCACTTTCTGCCGAATGTGAGGCATTGTGTGTTGAGTGGCGGAACTCAATGTCGCACTTTGCCTTGTTACCAAACCCAAGAAATGAAAATACTAAAATTTACATTTCCTGGAGTGGGGATTGAACCCACAACGATTCACTTTTAGACCTTAAAAAAAATATAGAATAATATTTCAGTAAGTAGGTGAATTAGTCAGTGAGTGAATGAGTGAACTAAATCAAGTAATGGATTTTTATATTAGTCAATTAAAAAAGGCAGAGGGAATCAGAGAACCTAGTGTTAAGACACTATTCTCTTTCAACTATTCCGTTCCCCACTTCCCGCCAAAATTGAGGCATTACGTGTTGAGTATTGAACTCAATGTCGCACTTTGCCTTGTTACCATACCCAAGAAATGAAAATACTAAATTTTACATTTCCTGGAGTGGGAATCGAACCCACAACCTGTCGCGTTTACAGTCGCACGCTTGTGCCTCAAGACACGACAGGCGTTTTTTTCCAACTGATTATGCAGCTGACAAAGAAATTTCAACGAGAAAAGACTTTTACGGAGAATTATATCTAAAAACAGATGGACAACAAAATATTGGTTATAATTCCATTTCTCTTTAACGAAACCTCCCTATTTAAAGGTGAAATAAATTTTATTTTATGAGTTTATTCAAAATCTAAAGCTGAATAGCATAACCTTTGCCTAATTCTAATCGTAATAGTAAAAAAAAAAAACTTCCTCTATGGTGTATTGTGACAATTACAATTGACATATGTCATACTCATATGCTATCAAAATAAACAAGTGCCTCATTTTATTACTATTTAGTTATATATAAGAAAAATATTGGAATGCAAAATTTCAAGCTTCTACCTTAAAAATATATTATAAAAAGTGATATCTCTAGAATACCTACTTGGGGAGTGTAGGGGAGTGCTGAGAGAGGAGAACGAGAAATTACTGCAACAAGAAAAATTGGGTTTGAAGTTTTATTGTCCACGCAGACGTAGTCACGGGATACCGATAACATTATATATATATTTTTTTTCAACTTCACGCTGTAACCCGCATATAGCAGGGTAGACAAAGGGAACCAGAGAACCTAGTGTTAAGACACTCTGTTCTCTTACAACAATATATATACTAATAAGAACAAATGGAAGAAAACAAAATATTATTACCACACCATGAGCAAAAGAGTTTATGTACAACAAGACTGCCTTATAGACAAGGAAGGAAGCTCACAGCTGTGAAGGTAAACGCGATGGTACATACATAGCTTCACGCTGTATCCCGCATATAGCAGGGTACGCAGAGGAAACCTGAGAACCTAGTGTTAAGACACTCCGTTCTCTTTCAACAATTCCGTTCTCCACTTTCTGCCGAATGTGAGGCATTGCGTGTTGAGTGGCGGAACTCAACGTTGCACTTTGCCTTTACCAAACCCAGAAAATGAAAATACTAAGCTTTACATTTCCTGGAGTGGGAAACGCAATGGTTGTGTTCATATACATGAGGGGGAATTATTATTTAAATTATTTTAGCTTTCCCTTAAAGCTAGAAGGAAACTTGAAAGAGGAGTATCAAAAAAAGTCATAAATAAAAATAATTAAATACCTCCATAGTACAATTCATACATATTTAGATATACTTAGCTATCAGGGGTGAGGTCCATACACTATGGTTTCCATCGGCTTGCCTAGCTTTTTAAAGAAGTTGTAATGAAGTTTGCAAAAACACAAAGTCAAGAATGGTGTAAGAGCTAAAAAAAATATATAACCGGCTTCTCTAAAAATTATCTAACTAGCTTGCCTAACTAAAATTTTCATGCCTCGCCACTGATAGCTATAGAAAAAAAAGATGGCAAAGATTTATACTTATTCTGCCTATTTATAGACTTGGTTTATTAAAATCAATTATAATTTATGAAACAAATATCAAAAAATCATTTACCTTTTATAATAACATTTAACACTCATATAATATCTCTTTTAAAATTTTAACACAACTAGACACTGTTCTCATGCATACATACATACATACATACATAGTTTCACGCTGTACCCTGCATATAGCAGGGTAGGAAGAGGGAACCGACATGTTAAACCACTCTGTTCCCCACTTTCCATATTTAACTGTTAAACTCAATATTTAACATTTATCTATGCATATTTTCAAATATTCTTAAACCAATTTAAATTTTAAAAATTGCTTATGTCATTATAATTTCCAGGTTTATTCAATAACAAAAGAATCCAACCATCTCCTAATATTTGGAGTACCTTCACTCTCCCTCCGGCAAGAGACCAAAGCGCTATTCACCAAATGCGGCAAACTATTACAATTTAACATATCAAAAGACCACTCAGCCGAGGCATTCACTGAGACCTACCACGCACAATATGAGAAAATACAATCAGCACGACTTGCTAAAAGAATGCTAGACACTAAAAACTTCTACGGAGGCTCCTTACATGTTACATATGCACCAGAATTAGAAACAATAGAAGAGACTCGGCTAAAATTACTTGAAAGACAGCAGAATGTGTTGAATCGCTTGAAAAATCTAAGGAAAGAGATTAAAATACCAGTGTCGAAGCCTGAATTGGTTGTTGTTAAAAAGGAGCCAGTTAAAATGAACATGGGTGAAGTTAATACAGTTATTATCGGACCTCAAGTTCTTTATAAGAAGCAGAAGAAAGAAAAATCTAGGAATAATGGTAGAAAGAAGGTTCTAGAAGACTCTGGTGAAAATATAGAAGTAGTTGATTGTACAAACGTTCAGAATGAAATAGTGTCCAATATAGAGGAAGCGTTGAATTATAATAAATTTGGAACGGAAGTAGTTAAGAAGATACCTCAAAAAAGTTTAAATAAAATTAAATTTCATATAAATAAAACTACTAAGTTAATATAGTTTATTGACTATCATTATCACAATAATATTGAATTATGAGTGGTGGAGCTAAACGCCGCATTTTATCTTATCATAGCAGGATTTTTTTTTCTTTACGCTGTATTGTATATGTATAGTGTTAAGACACTCCGTCCTATTAACCTTTACGTTCCCCACTTTCCGCTGAATTGAGGCATTCCGTGCTGAGTGGCGTAACTCTACGCCGCGCTTTGCCTTGTTACCAGAACGAGGAAATGAAAATACTAAATATTATTTAATAAATTAATTCCCTGTAGTGTGTATGAACCCACAACCTGTCGCGTTTACAGTCGCACGCTTGTGCCTCAACATACGAAAGGCCTCAATATAGAATTATCTATATATAAATACGTGAAGCAAAAATTTTGGATTCCTTTTTACGAAAATTACGCGGACGGAGGAGCATGAAACTTGGCACACTTATAGTTTATATAGAGATGGAGTGCAGAATGCTAACATTTTTTAAAATAATGCATAAAAAGTATATTAAATTAATAAAATAAATGTTACACACACTACCATGGTTTGACATCCATGTTTATAGAAAGTCACATATATATTGACAGACAACGCGTTGTTAACGCGGGTTACTAGTATTTATTTATTCCTCAGTATAATCTTTAGGTGGAACTTCATCTTGTTTATCGAACTCGTCTTCTATGCCTACTTATACACTACTACGTACAAATACATTATCATTGAATTTATCAATTTCAAAGGATGAAATTAAATTTTTTGGTCATTCAGGCCTACCTTTAAATTGTGACTCCACACGCTGTGTGTCCTTATGGCGAAGATAGCATGTTGAGTTAATTTCTTTTAAAACGCCCAGAAGGAATTTCAATAAGACAAAACTGATCATTAACAATTATATATTTATAAATTCACCTAAATTACATTATGTTACGACTTCGTTCAATCTCATTCGAATGACGCGCGCTCGTTGACCTTTCCCGCCAAAACTCTATACCACAGATTAAAAATATATTAATATATAATATCATTGTGTAACACTTTGTATGCCCACTTTAGAGAAATATGTATTCATAAACTAAAAATGGAGATGTGTATGAAGATGTAATGAATAAAGGTAATTTAAGGCAAAAATCAAATGTCGTGGAAATTGAGCTCAAAATTTATCGTCAAAATATAAGAAATAACTTTTTTTATTGTTTAAATTAGCGTTTAGGATATTTAATGTAGACATCAATGTTACTATTCTCCACTAAAACGGCTTCACCGATAGAATCGGCATCTGTCGATAGATTTTATGCAAACAACGTTTGAAGTAAAAAGAACATTATTATTTTTTACTGATTAAATAACTGGTAGTAATATTTATTAAAGTAAAACTTGTTACATATTTGTAAATCAATTTTTTTTTATAATAGCTTCACTCTGTATCCCGCATATAGTAGGATAGGCAGAGGGAACCTGAGAACCTAGTGTTAAGACACTCCGTTCTTTACTTTCAGCTGAATTGAGGCATTGCGTGCTGAGTGGCGTTACTCAACGCCGCAAACCATTTCTGTTGAAAAAATTGGTTTTGCGACTACTCTGTTTAATTACCCACACATATGCGAATTTTCTTATTTAGTATTTATTTAACTTACTAATTCAGAAAACTAACAGAATATTTCTTATGAGTTAGTATAGTAGTAGTTTAACATGTATTTAATTAATGAATTGTAGCAAACGGTCTTACTGATTTAAGATATACTAGTGTCTTCGTTGACGCGTTGTCTTTAGTAATGTATATGCCACTTTATATAAACATGGATGTCAAACCATGATAGTGTGTATAACATTTATTTTATTTAATATACTTTTTATGCGTTATTTTAAAAAATAACGCATAAAAAGTATATTAAAGTATAATTAATATTTTTTAATAATTTATTTTATAGCGAAATAGTGTACACTATTTCGCTATATACACTATGAGTGTGCCAAGTTTCATGCTCCTCCGTCCACGTAATTTTCGTAAAAAGGGATTCAAAGTTTTTGCTTCACGTATTTCTATATAAATGCTTTTTTAAGATATATATAGTATTGAAAAAAAAAAATTAATGTGTATGTATATGAAAAATTAAATACCTTGTAATCTTTCAAAAAATAACTAGAACTAATGTATATAATTTTAAATTATAAAATTGTTTCATTAAATATTTCCATTTTTTCATATTTAAACATTTGCAACAGTATAATAAAACCTCTTTCACATCGTTTGACATTTAGAATAGATCTGTCATATATTACTCTATAAATTATATAGATAAGTGGAAATCCAGAGTGTTACTTAATTTCATTAAACTATAATAAAATAATATAAAAAAATCTAATTAAAGAAAAGTAAACCTCAAATAAAAATATTTTCAAAAAAATATAAAAATAAAATGGTGGAATAATAATGAAAAATCGATTTAACGTCTTCATTAAATAAAGACGCTCTACCAGTATTCTGCTCTGTGTTCTTAATTGTCAAATATAATTTTCAATTTTGTTTGTAAATAATGCAAATAAATATTTCATTTTAAACTATTTTTGTATTAAATTACTATATATATTATTCTTATTAGTTTCTCTAATGTATAACCTATCTATTAAATAGTAAAGACCAGACTTTTAGGTTTTTTTATGCTAAAATAAGTTTTAAGTTATTATAATAATAAAAATGAATGATCAAGTGATATGTAGAATTTGTTTCGCATCAGACAATGTGAAGCTTTGCAGTGTATTCTCATTTGGTTTGTCTGAAGCATATGAAAAGTTTGTTGGAGTTAAGGTATATATTAAAAATATTTTAAATTAATACATATGAAACGCTTGCATTACTGAGTGACTGACAGACAATATGCAGACAAAACTACTGCACATAGACACCTGACATGCGGCATATAGACTCCTTGGATAGTGTAGGGGTGCACTAAGAGAGGAGAATGAGAAATTCGTAATAAATACAATTTTAGATTTTATAGTCCACATAAACTAAGTTTCAGAACAGCTAGCTTATAATATAATAAATGGAGTCTTTTTATGCATAATGCAAAACAGTTATGATTTAATAATATTTAAAAAAAAAAAAATCTTATCAAAAACATGTAGTTATACTCTAGATATATAGATTTCTAAAGAGGCCTGAGGATTGTTTCAAATTTAGTTACTTAAAGAGAGAAAAGTGCTGGTTGTGCATATTAAAGGATTTGTAAAGCAAACACTTCTGTTGCTACTTCCATGAGCTGCTTATTGCTAGTGCTAGTAACTCCTCTCCGTGGAATGTGAAGTCTACCCGCACTATGAATCCATTGAATGCTACTCAGTTTGTGGTATTGTTTGGTGGTAGGAGGTTCGTCCTCTGTCTGGCTCGCGACCACTATCATGTAAAAGACGAACCGCCAAATATTCTATGATGTGTTCCGGTTCAATGGCATGTAATCCAGGTTTTCCTCATTTCCACCCATCCTTTCCCCAAAATGTGGTGGTTCCGATAGCGGAATACTCCATTCTCCCCTCCCCTCTCTGTATCCTCTAGGTCGACAATGCATCTACAACATCTCTGGTGTTGTAGATGTCTATAGGCAAAGGTAACCACTTACCATTAGGTGGTACTTCTGCTCGTTTGCCATTTGTTATCCATACAAAAAAAAATACTCAGTTTATTCACTTAGTTTAAAATAGCTCTTGCATTTTTTAAACACATTGTTCAACATAATATTTTTGATAATAAATATAGTTAACCAGTACTTTTTTATATTTAAATATTTTTATTATTTTTTTTTAATTTAATCTCATTTTCTTTCAACAATACCGTTCCCCACTTTCCGCCGAATTGAGGCATTGCGTGCTGAGTGGCGGAACTCAACGCCGCTCTTTGTCTTGTTACCAAACCCAGGAAATGAAAAATTCCATTTTCTGGAGTGGGAATGGAACCCACAACCTGTCGCGTTTACAGTCGTACGCTTGTGCCTCTGCGCTACGACAGGTGATAATTTTTATTTTCAATAATATTAATTTAATATAAATTATTTAATTTACAGAACACCGATCAAGCGTGTCTACCAGAATATATATGTAGTTATTGTACCACATTGCTGTTCAAATGTTTGGCGTTCAGAGAGAAGTGTCACTCCGCGTACAATTTTATGAAATATGCAGCGGAAATTAATGTAAGTGCTTATATATATACTACTAAATAGAATAAATAGATGGGGATTTGTGGGTTCGATTCCCACTCCAAGAAATGGAGGAGGATTTTTCATTTCCTGGGTTTGGTAACAAGGCAAAGCGCGGCGTTGAGTTCCGCCACTCAGCACGCAATGCCTCAATCTGGAGGATAGTGGGGAACGGATTTGTTGAAAGAGAACGGAGTGTCTTAACACTAGGTTCTCAAGCTCCCTCTGCCTACCCTGCTATATGCGGGACACAGCGTGAAGCTAAAAAAAAAATTAACTTTAAGCATATCCGTAATAGGCGTAAAAAACGATAAGCCAATTTTTTTGGAGAAGGCATTTTTAAGTCTATGTTTATATGAAAATGCATGCCTACTGATGAAAAATTCTTTTTTTTAACAGACACCTATAGACCAATTGGATGAAGCATCTAACTTTAATTTACCTTACACAATAACAAATAATAATCAAATAATACACATAGAATATACAGAACCAAAGCAAATAAAACAAGAGTTTGTACCAGTCGTAGAAGTTAAAATAGAGAGTTGCGAACCCAAGAAGAAGAAAAAGAAGAAGAAAAAAGAAGTAATACCAGTGAAAAGAGAGGAAGTGTTTAGCGATGAAGCTAATGATGATAATGATCATGTGGAACCGTTTAATGATACCCAAAACAATGAATCACATAATATTGATACTCAAACTAATGAATCACAACATAATGATGCTCAAATTGATAATAATGATACGCAAAAAAATGATTCCAAATTCAATGATACCCATAATGATATGGTAATGGAAACGCCAACACACGAACTGCTAGATGATGTTAAAATAATAATTTTAAGCATAGAAGAGCAAATTAAAGAAATACAAGATAGAAAGACATCGTCTAATTATTTGAATTCTTCGTACAAGTGCAATTATTGTTTCAAAGGATTCATGATGCCGTCCACGTTTAGGAATCACATGTTGAAACATGATCCGGTGAGTTTGAACTTAACAAACATAGGGATATACGCGGCGTTGAGTTCTGCCACTTAACCCGCAATGTGTCATATTGGGGCAGAAAGGAGGGAATAAGGTGTCTTGACTGTAATCGCGACAGGTTGTGGGTTCGATTCCCACTCCAGAATTGATGCATTGCGTACTGAGATGGTGAAACTCAACGCCGCGCTTTGCCTTGTTACCAAACCCAGGAAATGAAAAATTCCATATCCTGGAGTGCGAATGGAACCCACAACCCGTCGTGTTTACAGTCGCACCTTTGTGCCTCTGCGCCACGACAGGCATTACTTATTTTCATTTAAATTTAGAATGAGTATTTTTACCATACTCCTGATTTTTCATATTGATCTCATTCTCTCGTCTATTTTTTGTTAAAAGTATATTTTTGCCGTATGTTATTTACACACACACAAAATAATGATACCCATTTACACACACACACACGCACACGCACACGCACACGCACTCGCACACGCACACGCACACACACACAAAAAAAAATGTAAATTAATTATTGCATCTTTTAGATAATAGGCATAGAGTAAGTCTTTATATTTTCTTCTCTGAGTCTTGTCATTGAAGTATTTTTTTTTATTAGAATTTAATTTTTTTGTAGGAGAGAGGAGAGTTAAAATGTGATATATGCAAGTCCAGGTTCTCAGAGCTGCGAGCTCTCAGAGCGCATGTCGTGCACACACACGAGAGGAAGTATATATGCAAGTTGTGTGACCACGTGTCGAGGAGTAGGTGAGTGTTTGTCGCAGTATCACGCAAATAGTAGGGTAGGCAGAGGAAACCTGAGAACCTAGTGTTAAGACACTCCGTTCCACACTTTCCGCCGAATTGAGGCATTGCGTGCTGAATGGCGCAACTGAACTCAACGCCGCGCTTTGCCTTGTTACTAAACCCAGGCAATGAAAAATTCGATTGGCAGTGAGTGGAAATCGAACCCACAACCTGTCGCGTTTACAGTCGCACGTTTGTGCCTCAAGACACGACAGGCGATTTTTTTTAATCTGATTTTTTTTTTATTTCAGTCATCGAGCAAAAGAGCACGCGAAATGGCACAACGGTTTTACCTTTTCATGTAAAATATGCGGAGCTACTTTCGCGTAAGTATCTATATTTTTAATAATAACTTATTTCTTCTTAGCTTATAAATTTTCTGTTACAACTGTATGACTGACTGACAATGCACAGATGACACTACGGAGCGGAGAAAAATGACACTTACCATGTAGATAACTTGGGAATGAAAAGCCAGATCCAGAGCCGCCAGATTTTACTTTTTATTTTTTTGAGATCCAGCTGCAGTAAATTGAGACAACGTTTTGAGTGGCGGAACCCAACGCCGCGCGTTACCGTAGTAACAAAACAATTTAAATAAAGTCATATCCCCAAATGAGATTCGAACCCACAACATCGTTTACAGTCGAACGCTATCCCATTGTAAAACAGAGGCTTTCATTCTCTATTTTTATAATATTCTCTCTCTCTCTTTCTCTCTTTATATGTTTTTTTATAGAAAATCGACAAGCCATCTAACTCACATACGTCTCCAGCATCCCTCCAACAACGCGTGTGATATATGCGGAGAGTCATTTATAGGAGAGTTTGGTCTCAAAATGCATAAACGAAAAGCTCATGTAAGTACTTCTAATATAAGAAAAGTATTTTTTTTTTAAATTACGGCTTGAATTTTTTTTTTAGCTTCACCCTGTATCCCGCATATAGCAGGGTAGGCAGAGGTAACCTGAGAACCATAGTGTTAAGACACTACGTTCTATTAACATTTCCGTTTCCCACTTTCCGCCGAATTAAGGCATTGTGTGCTGAGTGGCGGAACTCAACGCCGCGCTTTGCTCTTCCAGAGCGAAGAAATGAAAATACTAAATATAATTTATTATTTCCATTCCCTGTAGTGTGTATGAACCCACAACCTGTCGCGTTACAGTCGCACGCTTGTGCCTCAACACACGACAGGCCTCAATTTGGAGGTGTCAATATTTTAAAAGTATTTGTCTGACGCTTATAATAGGAAAAATGTAAAATCGATACAAATCTAATTATGTAAGAAAAAAAGCTAATAGAACGGTATTTTTTCATAGAACGGAGTGTCTTAACACTTCGGTGTTCAGGTTCCCTCTGCCTACCATGCTATGTGCGGGATACAGCTTGAAGATATAAAAAAAGTGATATAAATTACATACATAGCTTCACGCTGTATCCCGCATATAGCAGGGTAGGCAGAGAGAACCTAGTGTTAAGACACTCCGTTCCTCACTTTCCGCCGAATTGAGGCATTGCGTACTGAGTGGCGGAGCTCAACGCCGCATAAATTCTTCTCCATTTTTTTTAGAGTTCGGACCCAAATCAGATCACTTTGTGTGCGCAGTGTGATTTCAAATTTGCCTCCGTTGAAGCATTATCCAAACATCTAGAATATTCTAAGGATGAAATGTGCCACGAGGATATGAAGTAAGTATTCATCAGTTTCACGCTTTATCCCGCAGGATAGCAGTGGCGAGGGGTGAAAATTTTAGTTAGGCAAGCCGGTAGATTAAGGGAAGCCGATGTATATTTAGGGAAGCCGGTTAACATATTTAGGGAAGCCGGTCATTTTTAGAGAAGCCGATATATTTAGGGTAACCGGTATAGGATATCAAGGTATTTAGTAATTTCACTATCAAAATTTGTCTAAGAGATTGCTAGATTGTTTTTTTTTTCAATTTTATTGCGCAACGCATTGCGTAGTGACGTATATGTCACTTTATATAAACATGGATGTCAAACCATGGTAGTGTGTGTAACAAGATATTATAATTCTGCACTATTTCGTTATATAAACTATAAGTGTGCCAATGTGCCGCGTATTTTTCGTGAAATGGGATCCAAAGTTTTTGCTTCACGTATTTATATATAAATCCATTAGCGTCTGTCGCCATTGGCGCAGAGGCGCAGAGGCACAAGCGTGCGACTGTAAACACGATAGGTTGTGGGTTCGATTCCCACTCCAGGAAATGTTAGTATTTTCATTTCCTGGGCTTGGTAACAAAGCAAAGCGCGGCGTTGAGTTCAGCCACTCAACGCGCTATGCCTCAATGTGGCGGAAAGTGGGGAACGGAATTGTTGTAAGAGAACTGAGTGTCTTAATACTAGGTTCTCAGGTTCCCTCTGTCTACCCTGCTATATGCGGGATACAGCGTGAAGTTAAAAAAAAATATGTCCCATTTGACCCCCCTTTTCCCGCTGTTCTGTTCACAAAATTTGTTTTTTTTTGTGACAATGACATAGTCATTTTATTATAAAAAAATGTTATACATACTACCATACGTTTGACGTTTATGCTTATATAAATTGACATATACGTTGCTAGGCAACGCATTAACGGTGACACTAATTATATTAAATATGACAATCTTATTATTATATATAAATAAAAATTATATTACGTTGCTAGGCAACGCGTTGTTAACGCGTCAACGGGGACACTATATATATTAAATAATGTAATATTTATTTATATTTAAGGCCGTGTGCACAATGTGGTGAAGGTTTCGTATCTGAAGAAGTCTTGAACGAACACGTGAAGAACGAACACAAAGAGGAAGAAGCGGCTTTTTGTCAAGACGTAAGTATATTTTAATGAGGCAAAGCGCGGCGTTGAGTTCCGCCACTCATTTGACGGAGAGTGGGGAATGAAATTGTTAAAAGAGAACGGAGTATCTTAGTGGAGTGTAAACGCGAAAGGTTGTGGGTTCGATTCCTACTCCAGGTAATGGAGTTTTTCATTTCCTGGGTGTCACAACAAAGCGACGTTGAGTTCCGCCACTCAGTACGCAATGCCTCAATTCGGCGGAAAGTAGGGAACGGAGTGTCTTAACACTAGGTTCCCTCTGCTTATTTTGCTATATGCGGGATACAGCGTGAAGCTATGTAATATAATGAGTGTCTTAACACGTCGTTTCTCTTGTTTCCTCTGCCTACCCCGCTATGTGCGGGATACAGCGTGAAGATAAAAAAAACGTGTTTAAAGGAGCGGATTTGAGTCCAACTGAGTTTTAAGTATGGTTAACAACGTACGCCTTGATAATTGTCGCTAACCTGGTCATAAATTTACATAACAATTGACTAAAAAAAGAAAAAAGAGAAAAAAAAGAAAAAAAAAAGAGAAAAAAAAAGAAAAAAAAAAAGAAAAAAAAAAAAAAAAAAAAGAGAAAAAAAATGAAGTCAGTCGGTGAGGATCTCACTATAGTTTTAAGATACAATTAAGTAGTTCTATTTAAGTATGCTGCACATATAACAAATAATAAAAAAAAAAAAAGAACAAAAGGCACGGGCAAGTGTGAGCCCGTGGATGTAGTTTAAATCATAAAAGAAAAAGTCTGGTTAACACTTTAACACTTTCACGCCCTATCACGCAGTGTAAAAGCAGTTTCGCGTCAACCCGGTCGTACGAGATCCACTTCCAGCGCGTGCATCTCGGCGTGAAGCTGAAGCAGCGCAAGCGTGCAACGTGCACGCGCGGGGAGAGCGCCGTGTGCGAGGTGTGCGGGTACAAGTGTATTGTGAGTGAATACGTTGATAACTCCACTTTTTAGCATATTTTTTTGTTTATTTATTTACTACTAGCTTTCCGCCCGCGGCTTCGCCCGCGTGGAATTCGGTTATATCGCGCAACGTGGTAAGGAGTAGCCTATAGTCTTTCCCAAGGTCTAGACTATTTGTCAACAGTTGAACAATTTTACATGATTTTATGTTTGACAATAAGGAACTTCTATATAAACTTTCATCCCTTATTTTGTCCCCTTCTACCATTTTTTTCGCGATAAAAAGTATTCTATGTCCTTTCACAAGTACACTTTTATCTTCCTACCGAATTTCATCAAAATCGGTTCAGTGGTTTAGGCGTGAAAGAGTAACAGACAGACAGACACAAAAATAAACCTTAAAATTAAACAAAAAACAAATACATCGCCAATGAAATTTCCACTACAATTTTAAAACATTTGTTTGTTTGTCTGTCTGTCTGTCTGTTACGCTTTCACGCCTAAACCACTGAACCGATTTTGATGAAAATCGATATGAAGATAGAACTGAACTTAGGAAAGGACATAGGACACTTTTTATCGCAAAAAGAAGGGTAAAAGGGATTGGAAATAGGGGATGAAAGTTTGTATGGAAGATCCTTATTGTCAAACATAAAATCATGTAAGATTGTTCAACTGTTGACAATTTCCACACCTAAACCACTTAACCAATTTTGACAAATAGTCTAGACCTTGGGAAAGACTATAGGATACTCCTTATCATGTCGCGCGATATAACCTAACTCCACTCAGGCGAAGCCGCGAGCGGAAAGCAATATCACAATCGAGCGGAAATCAATATCACAATACACAAGCGTGCGACTGTAAACGCGACAGGTTGTGGGTTCGATTCCCACTCCAGGAAATGTAAAATTTAATATTTTCATTTCTTGGGTTTGGTAACAAGGCAAAGCGCGGCGTTGAGTTCCGCCACTCAACACGCAATGCCTCAATTCGGCGGAAAGTGGGGAACGGAATTGTTGAAAGAGAATGGAGTGTCTTAACACTAGGTTCCCTCTGCCTACCCTACTATATGCGGGTTACAGCGTGAAGTTAATAAAAAAAAAAGGAAACAATTTTTTTTTTTTTTGTAGTCGGTACTTTTTTTAAATCTAGCTTTTTTTCTTTTTCAGTCAAACGCAACATTAATATACCATCAAAGAACGCACACCGGAGAGAAACCGTACCAATGTACAGAGTGTCCCAAAAAGTTTAGTGTATTTCAAAGACTACAGGCAAGTTTATTTATACTAGTGTCCTCGTTTACGCGTTAACAACGCGTTGACTTTAGTAACATATTTTGAAGTTTTAAAGTGTTAATCACACACTTAGGAAACAAAAAAACATGCTTAGAAAACGTATAAAAATTTGAACAGCGGGATTCGATCCCGCGCCTCTTGGAAACCGTTTAAGCGCTCTAATCACTAAGCCATGTGTTCTTATCTGGCTGAGTCGAAATTCTTATATGCTTGTTACAACGTTATTTATGTTGTTAGCTTAAGCAAAGGTATAAAAATTGCACGCGTTCTGGTGCGCGCGGCGTTGAGTTCCGCCACTAAACATGTTTTCTAAAACATGAAATTAAAAAACGAATTAAATGACGCCTGTCGTGGCGACAGGTTGTGGGTTCGATTCCCACTCTAGGAAATGTAAAATTTAGTATTCTCATTTCTTGGGTTTGGTAACAAGGCAAAGCGCGGCGTTGAGTTCCGCCACTCAATACGCAATGCCTCCTTTCGGCGGAAAGTGGGGAACGGAATTGTTGAAAGAGAATAGAGTGTCTTAACACTAGGTTCTTTGGTTCTCTCTGCCTACCCTGCTATTTGCGGGTTACAGCGTGAAGTTAAAAAAAGTTAAAAAACAGTGTTTTAACACTAAACTCTCTGCCTATCCTATTATATGAAAGAATCTATAAAAATAACTATTAAATATATTGTAATATAACAGATCCACCTGAGAACGCACACGGGGGAGACCCCCTACCAATGTCAACATTGTCCCAAGGCGTTCAAACATAAGGCGGCGCTCAACAGACATGACCGGGTGAGGTTACATATACATATATATATATATATATATATATATATATATATATATAT
>JAKGSA010000762.1:0-44876 GCA_033558755.1 Philaethria dido
TATTTACTTTTACCTAAATAGAAATGGCAAAGCTATTTATAATGTTCTGCTCTAAATATCTCGATGAGATCACGCTTCATTGCTCCTTCGAGATGTAATAATTAAATTTTTATTTAATTTATGCATTTTATTATTTGTTTTATAATAATTTATTATGATTATTAATTAATTATGTAACATTCTAAAAATATCGAAATTTAAATTGTTTGTTGAAGGTTGGCAGTTTATAGTAGATACAGCTGCTCGTTTATAAATAAAAAATATAACAGTTGTTAATTTATTAGTATTTGTTTATTTTGTATTTGAAAAGATGAATATGGGCTATAATTGAGTATTATTTTTATTTCTTTTTTGTGTTATTCACACACAAATATTTTACGCCTGTCGTGTCTTGAGGCACAAGCGTGCGACTGTAAACACGACAGGTTGTGGGTTCGATGCCCACTCCAGGAAATGTTAGTATTTTCATTTTCCGTGGTTTGGTAATAAGGACAAGCGCGGCGTTGAGTTCCGCCACACAGCACGCAATGCCTCAATTCGGTGGAAAGATGGAAACGGAGTGTCTCAACACTTAAAAATCAAAAGAATATACAGATAAAAATTGAACTTAAAAGCCCTAGAAAAATATGCATTTTCAACTTGTTAACTTATACACGCCTGATATTGGATAAGTCATTTAATAAATATTTTAAATTCACAAAACGTAACGGGCTTTAGAAAACTATGTGAAATTCCCACGGGAATATAACTAAGCACTTTTTGCTTATAAAAACAGTAATTAAATGCAAATCCTTTTAAATTTACTTGTAGTATTTTTTTTATCTTCACGCTGTATCCCGCATATAGCAGGGTAGACAGAGGGAACCTGAGAACCATAGTGTTAAGACACTCCGTTCTCTTGCAACAATTCTGTTTCCCACTTTCCGCCGAATTGAGGCATTGTGTGCTGAGTGGCGGAACTCAACGCCGCGCTTTGCCTTGTTACCAAACCCAGAAAATGAAAATACTTCATTTCCTGGATCACCTTTAACAGGTGATGTCTTAAATTCGGGAATCGTCGAACGTCGGAATATTTTTTTTTGTAGTTTCACGCTGTATCCCGCACATAGGTAGACAGAGAACCGACGTGCTAAGACACTCCGTTCTCTCAACATTTCCGTTCCCCACTTTCCATTGAGGCATTGCGTGCTGAGTGGCGGAACTCAACGCCGCGCTTTGTGCTTATCAACGACCGATAATATGAAAAAAATAATAGCTTAAAAAACTAAAAAGTCACACCTATCTTGAAAAATCTTGTTCAATTTTTTACAAAAGTGTGTTTTTTTTTCTTCTCTTGACTTTAAATTGTTTTATTATCTATATATAAATACGTGAAGCAAAATCTTTGTACCCCTTTTTACGAAAATTATGCGGACGGAGGAGCATGAAATTTGGCACATATTTTATATAGAGAAGGAGTGCACAATGATAATATTTTTTTTTTAAATAATGCTCAAAAAATATATTAAATTAACAAAATAAATGTTACATTACCATTGTTTGATATCCACGTTTAATGTTTATACAAAATGAAATATACATTAATAAAGACAGCGCGTTGTTAACGCGTCAACGGGGACTCTAGTATTATAAGTTGCGTATAAGAATTTTGACGTAGCTAGAACGTAACGTATAGTTCAGCGGTGACAGCGTTACGATTTGCAAAAGGCGCGGGTTCGAGTTCCGATACTTTTTCTAAAACGGTTTTTCAATTTCTAAGTGTGTGATTCATATTTTAAAGCTTAAGAATTATTAATTACTTATTTTTTATTTATATTTAGTTCTGGGAGATCATATCCGACGAGCATGGTATCGATCAGACGGGTCGGTACGTCGGGGACAGTGACTTACAACTAGAGAGGATACAAGTATACTATAATGAGGCTGCGGACGGTGAGTATCCCTCGATAGGCTATTTTTTTTGTTATCTTCACGCTGTATCCCGCATATAGAAGGGTAGGCAGATATAACCTGAGAACCGACGTGTTATGAAACTCCGTTCCCCACTTTCCGCCGAATTGAGGCATTACGTGCTGAGTGGCGGAACTCAACGCCGCGCTTTGCCTTGTTACCAAGTCCAGGAAATGAAAATACTATAGTTTTATTTTTCCTACAGTGGGAATCGAACCCACAACCTTTCGCGTTTACAGTCGCACACTTGTGTCTCAAGACACGACACGTGTGTCACGATGATCTTAATAATTATATTTAAAGTGGTAAACGGAGTGACTTAACACTAGGTTCTCTCTACCCTGCAATGGGATAAAGTGTGGAGCTTTTTTAACAAATTTTACTGAATTTCTGAATATATGCGCATTTTAAAGGTGCTAAACCTAGGTGTTAAACCTAGGTTGTGTCGTAAGTCTGCGGCACTCTCCACACTCTCTCTCTCTCTCTCCTCTCTCTGTAATGCGATGAGATGGATTTCTAAAGCACATTGAATCCATGATGCTCTAAGGAGTTTCTCTTTGCAGGTAGCAGGTTCGTTCCCCGCGCTGTCTTGGTGGATCTGGAACCAGGCACGATGGATGCTATCCGGTCCTCGACTTACGGGCAACTGTTCAGACCTGATAATTATGTTTTTGGACAGAGTGGGGCTGGTAAGATGTTCTGTTTTTCTTGGTATATGGAAGACTAGAACCGCAGGATATACCTGCTATTTTGATTGCGAGAACTATAGTCAAAGTCAAATAAGTTTATCTAAAATAAGAAGTTACATACTTCATTTTTTGAACGTCAAATAATTTACCATCGATTCATTAAATTTAATGTCTCAGATCTGAGAAGAAACGACGCAAGAAACTCAGAGGGACTTTCTTTGTTTTATAAAGTTAATTTTAAAAATATATACTAGTCCTTACGGAGTCCATCGCAACGCTCGAAATATCATTTATCGGCCAATGGTCATAAGCCTCAAGGATTTCCTCCTGCGCGTCCCGCATCTGATGGCTTGTAGTAATCTTAACTTGGCTAAACTTACCGAATTTCGTGTATTCAATGTAAAATTGTATTGTATATAATACTCGTATATTTCGATGTTTTAAGTGTAAAATTCCTCTTGAACCAGTTTCTCTTGGAAACCGTCCAAGTGTTCTGACCACTAAACCATGCGTTCTTATCCAGCTACATCGAATTTCTTAAATATTTGGTACAACTTACATTTGTTATTGTTAGCATCTCTTTACAGAGAACAAAACCAAGCTAACAACACATACACAAAGATACACATGGCTTAGCGGTCAGACTTGGACGGTTTTCAAGAGGTTTGGGGTCGAGTTCCGCTTGTGTTTTCTAAAAATAGTTTACATGTATTGTATATATTTCAGGTAATAACTGGGCCAAGGGACACTACACGGAGGGCGCTGAACTGGTTGACGCTGTGATGGACGTGGTGAGGAAGGAAGCTGAGCCTTGTGACTGCTTGCAGGGTAATGTTATGATTTTTAGTTAGGGAGAACCTAGTGTTGAGGCACTTTCTTCACTTTTTGCTTTGATTGGAGACACTGCATATAGAATGGTGGAAGTCAAGCCACGCTTTATCTAAATAAAAAGGAAAAAGCAGCTAACTGCGATTCGCGCACCGAGGGTTCCGTACTAACCCGTAGGTATATAAGCAAAAGTTCGACCATCACGACAATCGAGTTATAAATAAATATCGATTATGAAAAAAATATATGTGATTTTTTTCCTTTATTTGTGCTTTAAGAAGTTGCTTCGTACCGAATTTTAAAATTTTGAAAGAATGTACGGGAAGCAGTAGGTTTTGATTCCCTTGTTTGTTACGAAGTTTTTTTTAAATTTTATTTATTAAAATTATCAACGGTTTTTACATTAATATAAGACTAGTTAAAAATAGCTCACAATCTAATACAATTAATGTAATAGCACTAAAAGGTAACCACCCCATGCAAAAACATATTTAAAAGAAAAAAAAGGAAAGAAATATGTGTACAATCGATACTTTATAAATTGTTACTAAATAACTTTGTTTGGTGGTAGGAGGTTCGTCCTCCGTCTGGCTCGCGACCACTATCATGTCAAAGACGAACCGCCAAATATCTTGTGATGTGTTCCGGTTCGATGGCATGTAAGCCAGGTTTTCCCCTTTCCCACCCATTCTTTCCCAAAAATGTGGTGGTTCCGATAGCGGACTACTACATTATCCTCCCCTTCCGTCTCTATCCTCTAGGTTGGCAACGCATCTACAACATCTCTGGTGGTGTAGATGTTCATGGGCGAAGGTAACCACTTACCATCAGGTGGTCCTTCTGCTCGTTTGCCATCCGTTATCCATAAAAAAAAAAAAAAAAACGCAAATAAAAATTATAGTACATTGAAGACACAAATATTATGAGAATTGAATCAAAAAGTTAACTCTTTATAATAATGGTAAAAGCAGAAGGTATACAAAGTAAAACAATCTTAGTAAAATTATAATAGAGGTTTTTTTTTTTAACTTCACGCTGTATCCCGCATATAGCAGGGTAGGCAGAGGGAACCTGAGAACCTAGTGTTAAGACACTCCGTTCTCTTACAACAATTCCGTTCCCCACTTTCCGCCAAATTGAGGCATTGCGTGTTGAGTGGCGGACCTCAACGCCGCGATTTGCCTTGTTACCAAACCTAGGAAATGGACTACAATTCCTGGAGTGGGGATCGAACCCACAACCTGTCGTGTTTCCAGTCACACGTAGTCGCTTGTGCCTCTGCGCCACGACAAGCGTCAATTAGTAGAGTTATTGCTTTTCTAAATGCAGTTAGGGTAGTTTCGAAGATTTGTGGAATTTTGCAACATCTATTGATTACGTCGGCTTAGAAGTTTGATTTTTTTCACAGCCCCAAAAAACAGTAGACCTGAGTATTTGATATACATTTCGGCTTAATACCTCCAATCCAATAAAAAGGTTCTCGACATACAGGACGGATTACAAAGTGATCCTATAAGGGTTAAGTACTCTAAAAATGAAAATTATTTCAATATAATCATTTCCAGAGTGGAAATTACGTATTCAACGGAACTCAACGCTGCACTTTGTCTCAATAATAAAAGAAAATAAAGCAAAATATAATTCTTTCCAGGATTCCAATTAACTCATTCTCTTGGAGGAGGAACAGGGTCTGGATTGGGAACTCTTCTTCTGAGCAAGTTACGAGAGGAGTATCCTGATAGGATTGTTAATACCTTCAGTGTTACACCTTCGCCGAAGGTAATTTAGATAAGAATGTGATACACCTTCACGCATTATTTTTATTTTTTTTTTTACTGATCGAAGGCGGCAAACGAACAGAAGAACCACCTAATGTTATGTGGTTACCTTCGCCCATAGTCATCTACAATCAGAGGAGTTGTAAATGCGTTGCAGGCCTAAAGTCTACAAATGGTAGAGAGGAGGCAATATGGTGGCCACGACAGTTAGCCATCGGAACCATCACATTCTGGGTAAAAGAATGGGTGGGAATAGGTAAAACCTGGCTTATATGTCATCGAACCGGAACACATAAAACATCCCGCATAGTATGGTAGTCAGATAGAGTCTAGTGTCAAGACACTCCGGTTGTCGCTTTCCGAATTCGAGATGTGTTGAGTGGCGAAACTCTTCTAGAATGTCTTAACATTGGAGTGTCTTAACAATAGAGTGTTTTAACTCTCTGCTTTCCATTCCAGGTCTCAGACACAGTGGTAGAGCCATACAACGCAACTCTCTCAGTACACCAGCTTGTTGAAAACACTGATGAAACATTCTGCATAGACAACGAAGCGCTCTACGACATTTGTTTTAGAACTCTCCGCCTCGCTTCACCCACTTATGGAGACTTGAATCACTTGGTTTCGGTGAGTAAAGAAATTTACCTAATTTTTTTTTTAATTTACCTGTTTATTCGTAATAGCAGCGTAGTTAGAGAACCTAGTGTTAAGACACTCTGTTCTTCATGTGCCGTTCGAATTTGAGATATTGTGTGTTAAGTGGTGGAATTTAACGCCGCGCTTTGCCTTACGAGCAGGGTAATGGAAATAATTAAATATAACTATTTCCTCAAGTATGTGACAGGTTTTGGGTTCGATTCCCACACCAGGAAATGTAAAAGTTATATATTTTTATTTTCTTGAGTTTGGTAACAAGGCAAAGCGCGGCGTTGAGTTCCGCCACTCAACACGCAATGCCTCAATTCAGTGGAAAGTGGGGAACGGAGTGTTTTAACACTAGAATCTCAGGTTCCCTCTACCTACCCTACTATATGCGGAATATAGCGTGAAGCTAAAAAATAAGTAAAAATTAAACATAAGAACTCCCTCTCACGTATATGAACACACAACCATCGCGTTTAAAGTGACACGCTGTCACACAGACACTATGGTTTCAGCTATTTAATATTTTTTTTTAACATCACGCTGTATTCCGCATATATCAGGGTAGGCAGAGGGAACCTGACAACCGACGTGCTTAGACACTCCGTTCTCTTTCAACAAATCCGTTATAACATAGTTTTAAGATACAATTAAGTGGATCTATTTAAATATGCTGCAAATGTAATAAATTAAAAAAAAAAAAGGCACGGACAAGTGTGAGCCCGTGGATGTAATATAATTCATAAAAAAAAGAAAATTAAAATTGAACTCCCTACCACCAGCTAACAATGTCAGGCGTGACCACGTGTCTCCGGTTCCCTGGACAACTGAACGCTGATTTAAGGAAGCTGGCTGTGAACATGGTGCCTTTCCCCAGATTACACTTTTTTATGCCTGGTAAGATGTTATTTTGGACTTCTATCTATGTATAAATACGTGAAGCAAAAACTTTTTTTAACTTCACGCTGTAACCTGCATGTAGCAGGGTAGGCAGAGGAAACCAGAGAATCTCGTGTTTAGACACTCCATTCTCTTTCAACAATTCCGTTCCCCACTTTCCGCCTAATTGAGGCATTGCGTGTTGAGTGGCGGAACTCGACGCCGCGCTAAAAAAACAAAAACAAAAAAAAAAACTTTGGATCCCTTTTTGTGAAAATTACGTGGACGAAGGAGCATGAAACTTGGCACACTTGTAGTTTATATAGAGAATGCACTGCTTCTCTAATCTTGTATCGTGTTACTTTGTAGTGCATTTTATTTAAAGTCATTTCTCTTTTTTGGTTCAAATCTCAATTATTTAAATTAGTGGCCCCGGTGACGCGTTAACAACGCGTTGTCTTTAGCAATGTATGTATATGTCTTACTTACTTACGTAACTTCACGCACATCCCTAGCGGGGTAGTCAGAGTTCCGGAGCGCAAAACGCTACGGTCCCTGCATACCTCTTTCGCCTCGTCCACAGTCATTAACCTCTTCATGCATGCCTTGTATATGTCACTTTATATAAACATGGATGTCAAACCTGTGTTTGTAACATTGTGTGTAACATTTATTTTATTAATTTAATATACTTTTTACCGAATATTTAAAAGAAGTATTATCATTGCAGAATGATAATACTTCTTTTAAATACTCCTTCTCTATATAAACTATAAGTGTGCCAAGTTTCATGCTCCTCCGTCCGCGTAATATTCGTAAAAAGGAATCCAAAAGTTTTCCTTCACGTATTTATATATAGATAACTTTTTTTACATTGATAGATAGTAGTAAGGCTGAAAAAAGAATTTTAAAAATATTTATTTTGTTTTTTTTAGGATTCGCCCCTCTCACCGCAAGGAACAGTCAAGGCTACAGAGCTCTTACTGTAGCCGAACTGACACAGCAGGTAAGTGACTAACATTACTTACTTTATAGAATAGGAAACACCTAGTTTTCGTCTCAAAAAAGTTAATAAATCTTTTTTGTCACAAGGTATATGCATGTATAATAAAATTCCAGAAATAATTACAGATCTGCCACTTCAACGATTTAAAGTTAGGATTAAGAACATATTATTGAAAAAAGTATATTATTCTGTCCAAGAATACTATAATGATGTTAATGTGTGGAATTAAATGCTGTTGACGCTCAACGGGGAGTCGGGAGTCGGGAGGCTCATCATAGTTGTATATTTATTGTAAAAATTTTATTTAAAAAGAGCTGCTGTTGAGTTTGTTGCCGGCTCTTCTCAGCAGAACTGCCTTCCTCTCCGGTGGTAGCTTCCGTTAGGACTGACACGACTGACATCTTTGTAAATTGACGATTCGAAAGTGCTTGTAATAGGCTTCTTGAATATTTTGATTTTGAAACAAAAAAGAATAATGTATAACAATTAGAATGCAGCGGGACTCGAACCCGCGCCTCTAGTCTCCCGTCCTCGCGCTCTGACCGCGGTGTCATACGTAGTGATATTTTTACGTGTGTATTCTCATACGTTACGACGTTATGTTTCAATATAAAAATCAAACTATTCTTTATTCAAGTAGGTTATTAAAAGCACTTTCTTATCGTCAATTTACAAAGGTGTCAGTAGTGTCAGTCCTAACGAAAGCTACAACCGGAGAGGAAGGCAGTTCTGCTGACAAGAGCCGGCAGAGAGTTTGTAGTTATCATCTCTGTAGAGAGATTTATACTAATTACTGCTAAGTGGAGTCTTGGTGATCTTAACACTAGGTTCTCAGGCTCAAGTTCTCAGGCCTCACCTCCAGGCCTTCCTTCTGCCTACCCTGCTATATGCGGGATACAGCGTGAAGATAAAAAAAATCATTTGGCGACAGATAATGCTATTTATTAAATAATTTTGAACTATTCTAAAAATGTTTTTCGTTTCAATCGTCTAATGTGTCATTAATACTTTAAAGTATCAAAAATATTTCTTTAATTAATTATTAATGAAATTTAAATAAGAGACCATCGTGTCTATGTAATAGTGTCTAGCTGTAAACGCGGTGGTTGTGCGTTCGAAACCCACTCCGGGGAATTATTATATATAAATTGTTTTACTCCACTCCAGGAAATGTAAAATTTTGTATTTGCATTTCTTGGGTTTGGTAACAAGGCAAAGCGCGGCGTTGAGTTACGTCACTCAACACGCAATGCCTCAATTCGGCGGAAAGTGGGGACCGGAATTGTTGAAAGAGAATGGAGTGTCTTAACACTAGGTTCTCTGGTTCCCTCTGCCTACCCTGCTATATGCGGGTTACAGAGTGGAGTTAAAAAAAAAATTAATTATAAGAAGTAGTTCACGCACATACAACACATGATGCCATCAAGCGTCATGCCGTTTGTTGTAACGGCAAACCACCTGATATTACTCCAGGTGTACCAATAGATGTTTCAAGATATTAAATTGGTATTTCTAGATAGCAGGTTCGATTACCGGTTGTGTTTTAGATGTTTAGTCCAGTGAACATGATGGCGGCGTGTGACCCTCGTCATGGGAGGTATCTCACTGTGGCCGCTATATTCAGGGGACGCATGTCGATGAAGGAAGTTGATGAGCAGATGCTGAGTGTACAGGACAAGAATAGCAGGTAGGTAACAGGTTTGATGTTTGGGAGAGGCTTTTTTAATATAGAGAGAAGAATTTAGGTTCTGGTTAAGATTTAGACCCTAGGAACATTAGTTTTTGGTATATAAGACACTTTTTAAGCTTTCAACGTTTTTGTCGCCCCTGTAAATAGTTATAATTTGGGCCAGACGTGACTCAGAGGTAAAAGCGTGTGACTGTAAACGTGACAGGTTGTGGGTTCGATTTTTTGTCCATCCTTTATATTTTAATATTCTCAACAACAAGGCAAGCATTAAGTTTCTCAATTAGGTGGAAAGTAGGGAACGGAAATATTAATAGAACGGAGTGTCACATTAGGTTCTCAGGTTCCCTCTGCCTATCCTGCTATATGCGGGATACAGCGTGAAGATAAAAAAAAATAACCGGTTGCTATCCTGGAGTGCCGGTAGAAGTGAAAACTTTATCATGGCAGAGTAGGAAATGCACACGTGGAAAATACAAACGCAGCAAAAAATCAAAAGAGATCTACAACTCATTGAGTAGATTTATCAATTGAATTGAAACGATTACGTGAAAATCCTTGGCAGACTTTTTTTTTTTTTTTTATGGATAAAGGATGGCAAACGAGCAGAAGGACCACCTGATGGTAAGTGGTTACCTTCGCCCATGAACCTCTACAACACCAGTCCGCTATCGGAACCACCACATTTTGGGGAAAGGATAGGTGGGAGAGGGGAAAACCTGGCTTACATGCCATCGAACCGGAACACATCATAAGATATTTGGCGGTTCGTCTTTGACATGATAGTGGTCGCGAGCCAGACGGAGGACGAACCTCCTACCACCAAAAAACTTTTTCTTTTTTTTTCTAAGAAAGTTGTGTTGTTGTGTCAAAGTCTACGTTCGTCTTACGAATTGTCGATCAGGGTCACGTGACCTGACGCGAGCTTAAGCTACGAAGTTTTCACTTCAAAGATATTTATATTTATTATGTTATTTTCAGCTATTTCGTAGAATGGATACCCAACAACGTGAAGGTGGCAGTCTGCGACGTGCCTCCCAGAGGACTGAAGATGGCCGCCACCTTTGTGGGCAACTCAACAGCGATTCAAGAAATATTTAAACGTATTTCTGAGCAATTTACACTCATGTTTAGGAGGAAGGTAAGAAAATAATGACATGTTTGTATATTTAGCCATTATTATTATTAAAAGTTATAAAGCCTTTAACGCCTGTCGTGTTTTGAGGCACAAGCGTGCGACTGTAAACGCGACAGGTTGTGGGTTTGATACACACTACAGGGAATGTAAAAGTTTAGTATTTTCATTTCCTGGGCTTGGTAACAAGGCAAAAGCGCGGCGTTGAGTTCCGCCACTCAGCACGCAATGCCTTAGTTCAGCGGAAAGTGAGGAACGCAGTGTCTTAACACTAGGTTCCCTCTGTCTACCCTGCTATATGTGGGATACAGCGTGAAGCTCTGAATATATGCGTGTTCAGTGGCGGAACTAAACGCCGCAGTTTGCCAGTCGAGGAAATGAAAACGATGAGAGGTGTCAATGGACACCCGGATGGAACGAAGTTTTATTTTTTATTATTTATTATGTACATAAAAACCTGTATACACTGAACAAAAATAATCGTCACGACACTACACTGTTCAATGCGAAATAGAAACAGGAAACGAAAATAACTGGCTTGCTTTATATGAGAGAGAGAGAGAGAGAAACACGCGCACGGAGCGGCAACTATAGCAAAAAGTGTCGTTACAACTTTTGGTCTTAATTTTTTTCGTCAAGCCCCTTTCACATCTTTCACAACGTGAAACGAACGTGAAACTATAAGGAACTTTGTTCCAAAAGACTACATATTATTTAATATTTTCATTTCCTGTAGTGTATATGAACCCACAACCTGTCGCGTTTAAAGTCACAAGCTTGTGCATCTTCCTTTAGGCCACAATAAGTATTTTGACTTATGATATCTTTTTTATATTTCCAGGCGTTCCTCCATTGGTACACCGGTGAAGGTATGGATGAGATGGAGTTTACAGAGGCTGAGAGTAACATGAACGATCTCGTCTCTGAATACCAACAGTATGAGGTGAGTGGGTTCGAATCCATTTGACGTGTATAAAGAAGTGTGTATGTAGGTATTTTTTTTAATTTTTTTTTTAACTTCACGCTGTATCCCGCATAAAGCTGGCTAGACAGAGGGAACCTGAGAACCTAGTGTTAAGACACTCCGTTCCCCACTTTCCGTCAATTGAGGCATTGTGTGCTGAGTGGCGGATCTTAACGCCGCGCTTGCCTTGTTGCTAAACCCAGGAAATGCAAATACTAAATTTTTACACTTCCTGTAGTGTGTATGAACCCACAACCTGTCGCGTTTACAGTCACACACTTGTGCCTCTGCGCCACAACAAGAGACAACTCTTAAGTTATTACCCATTTTCCCTAAAAATACTTCCTGCTTTCATGTATAGTCCCATTTAAATTTAGTAAAGATTTGAGTTTTTGAGTTATTCGTAATAATTTTACTCTATAGAGCATTTTATTTAAATTTGAAAGTTGATTTTTCTTTTTGTGTTAAAATTTTATTTTTTGTTTATTTACAGGAAGTAGGAGTAGAAGATGAATTTGATGAACAGGAAGAGGAAGTTCCAGCTGAAGATTATACTGAAGAATAGACAAATAATATTTTTTAATTACTCGCTATTTAACCCACCTTATACAATCATTTTGTTTTTTATTTCCATAATTTAGATTTTGTTATCTGTAAACAAATATATTTGACATTGACATTGACAGCTAATATCGTATTTATCATTTGTTATTATCTGTTATAAATTGTGTGACATTAGAACAGCGGTTCCCAACCTGTGGTCCGCGAGTATATGTATAGGGTCCGCGGTGTTATCTCTGGACCATATATAAATCGCTCATTAAATGCAAAATTATTATTTTTTTCATATTTTTCATAATAAAAAGTTATAATTACCTTCTGTATTTTTTTTTGTATCTGTAATAACTAAAATATTATTATTATTATTTGATTAAGGGGGTCCATGAAAACTATGCTTGATTTTATAAGGGTCCGTGGACTAAAAAAGGCTGGGAAACACTGCATTAGAAGATGGTAGAATTTGAAAAGTTAATTCGATTTAAAGTAAAAAAAATGGAATCATTGTTTAGTTTATTTATTAAAAACAAATGTTTTTATATTGTATTTTTTGTATTATGAAGAATGATTTTGAATTTTACATAAAAGTTTGGAAAAATCTATGTTTTCTTTTATTTTGAGTAAATACTCGCATAAGGTATCTTCCTTTTTCTACCCTAGAGAAGCCACTGCGTAAGGGTTATGATGATCCTCATGAAAGTCATCGAGGCTGCGGATGCTCTGAAAGGTTCCTTTCCACGGAGCGTTACGTAGTCAAAGTCAAAGTCAAATAATTTTATTCAAAATAAGAAGTTACATGCTTCATATTTTGAATTGCATTCAAGTCATAAGTTTTTATTATTTTAATTAGTTTTTTTTTTTAACTTCACGCTGTATCCCGCACATAGCAGGGTAGGCAGAGGGAACCTGAGAACCTAGTGTTTAGACACTCCGTTCTCTCACAACAATTCCGTTCCCCACTTTCCGCCAAATTGAGGCATTGTCTGTTGAGTGGCGGAACTCAACGCCGCGGTTTGCCTTGTTACGAAACCCAGGAAATGAAAATACTAACATTACCTGTAGTGGGAATCGAACCCACAACCTGTCGTGTTTACAGTCGCACGCTTGTGCCTCAACACACGACAGGCGTTTTATTAATTCTGTTGGTAAAAATATGTCACACAAATATTTAGTTTCTGATATTTTTGAATCATTATTTTCTTCCTTCAGAGGTAGAAGGAACCAGAGAACCTAGTGTTAAGACACTCTGTTTTCTTTTAACATTTCCGTTCCCTGCTTTCAACAGAATTGAGGCATTGCGTGCAGAGTGGCGAAACTAAACAAGTTAGTAGAGCGAGAAAATAAAAATATTAAATAATATTTAACGCCTGTCGTGGCTCAGAGGCACAAGCGTGCGACTGTAAACGCTTCAGGTTGTGGGTTCGATTCCCACTCCAGGAAATGTAAAATTTAGTATTTTCATTTCTTGGGTTTGGTAACAAGGCAAAGCGCGGCGTTGAGTTCCGCCTCTTAACACGCAATGCCTCAATTTGGCGGAAAGTGGGGAATGGAAATGTTGAAAGAGAATGGAGTGTCTTAACACTAGGTTCTCTAGTTCCCTCTGCCTACCCCGCTACATGCGAAAAAAAAAATAATAAAAAATATATATATATATATATATTTTTGAATTGAAGCTGCGATATTTATGAAACTGTTTTCAAAATTAGACTTCCTACATAAATAAATAAATAATTTAACAAGCGAACGAACGCAGTGTTTTGACACTAGGTTCCCTCTGCCTACCCTGCTATATGCGGGATACAGCGTGAAGCTATGTCTGTATGTATGTATGTATGTATATTATAAATATTAAGTATGTTAACAGTCAAGACGCACAGTCAGCGTGAGAGGTGGCCTCTAGGTCGATGCGGCCGTGATATGAGGTCGTCTGCTTTTATAGGCGTGTTAGTTACATATGTCGATAGTCGATAGTATTATAAAAGTTATATACTTTTTGAAAGAGAATAGAGTGGCTTAACACTAGGTTCTCAGGTTCCCTCTGCCTTGCCTATATGCGGGATACAGCGTGAAGTTAAAAAAATATATATATACTTTTTATTTATTATTTCTCACACTGTATCACTCGCACATAGCAGGGTAGGTAGAGGTAACCAGAGAACCTAGTGTTAAGACGCTCCGTTCTCCACTTTCCGCCATATTGTTTTTTTAAAATTGCGTGCTGACTGGCGAAACTCAACGCTGCGCTTTGCCTTGTTACTTGTTTTCATTCCCTGTAGTGTGTATGAACCCACAACTTGTCGCGTTTACAGTTCAACACACGACAGGAGTTAAGTCGATTGTATTTTTTCTATAATGCGACCACCATTTACTTAGTTAAGTTAACTTAGTTAAGATTTGAATTTTTTAGCTATTTGTAATAATGTTTTCATTGCATTTTATTTGAAGACGATTTTTTTCTTAGTATCGATATCGATATTAAATATTTCAAAAACATCGATAAATAAACATTACAATCGCATCACTATGTAAATATTTCTCAATCGTTAAGTTGTAAGCAGTTTGTTACGAGCGCGATAGAAAGTGAGTGTTATTTTTGTGCTTAACTAAAATTTACATATATATATATAGTTTTTTAAAAAAATAAAAAAGAACCGCTTCACGCTGTATCCCGTATAACAGGATAGTCAGAACCTAGTGTTAACGTGTCTTAAACTTATGAATGGAGTGTTCACTTTAATTTGAGATATTGGCTGTTAAAAATATTATAACAAGGCAAACCGTGGCGTTGAGTTCCGCCACTCACCACGCAATGCCTCAATTCAGCGGAAAGTGGGGAACGGAGTGTCTTAACACTAGGTTCTCAGGTTCCCTCTCCCTATCCTGCTATATGCGGGATACAGCGTGAATATAAAAAAAAAAAAATATAGTAATATGTGAAAGAAAACCTTTGTGTCTCTATAATACAACAATTATTAAGAAGAGAAATATAAAATTTGGCACAGTTAAAGTTTGTATGGATAAATGATAATCAATATTTTTCATAACAACATTAGAAATTGATAAAACTAGTATCCCCATTCACGCGTTATCAACGCGTTGTCTTTAGCAATATATGTATATGTCACTTTATATAAGCATGGATGTCACACCATGGTAGTGTACTTCCGTTACCCATTTTCCGGCGAATTGAGGCATTGCGTGCTGAGTGGCGGAACTCGACGTCGCTCTTGGTCTTGTTACCAAACCCACGAAATGAAAATACTAAACTTTTACATTTCCTGGAGTGAGAATCGAACCCACAACCTGTTGCATTTACAGTCGCTACTTTAAGCGCAACTTTAATTTTCATTTCCCGCGTCTTTGCTTGTTTTTTTTTTAATCTACCTATAGGTTTAAGATCGTAGATTATTCATAGTATACCCGCCTTTCAAAACCGGAGGTTATCAGTTCTACAAATATTTTTATGTATGTGTTAACGCATAGCTATTTACTGGCTGAACCGATTTTGATGATTCTTTATATATATGATAGCTAGTGCGTGTGATGTGCTCCTATTTAAATTTAGTTAAGTTCTGACAAGTAGTTTTTGAGTTATTCGTAATTATATTGCTTTTAGTGCATTCTATATTGCTACATCTAATTATTTGTGTGACATTCATATTTCGCCTTCGATATTATTTAATTTAAATATTCTAATGTGCCAAGGTTAATCAAAATTATTGAATTTGATATCTATATATAAATACGTGAAGCAAAAACTGTGTATCCCTTTTTACGAAAATTACGCGGACGGAGGAGCATGAAACTTGGCACACTTATAGTTTATATAGAGAAGGAATGCAGAATATTAACATTTTTTTTTTAAATAATGCATTAAAAGTATACCCTCGCAGTTTGAGGGCCACAGTGGATCCACGGTGTAACCGTGATGACAGTGAATTTACTGTGGATCCACAATAAAACCAGAATGGAAACACGATGGATCTATTGTGGTTTTTAAGCCATTTTGCCATCATGGCTCCATTATGGTTTTATTGTGGGTCTACGGTGGATCCGTAGTCGTTTAACTGTGGTTCCATTGTGGTTTTTATTGTTGTCAAACCACAGTGGACTCACTGTCAAACCACAGTGGACTCACTGTTCAACCACAGTGGAACCACAATGGCAAAATAGCTAAAAACCACGATCTGGATATTATACAAATCCAGTCAAAAATGTTACGCACTATAGTAAACGCTCCATGGTTTGTCACGAACTCCCAACTACACCGAGACCTAATGGTGTCTACAGAGAGAGAGGAAATATCTACTGAAACAAAAAGCTACAGCTGTCCCTTAAAAAAGTCATCCAAACGACCTTGCTTGTGACTTGATGAGGTCTCCTTGCGTCTTCAAACGCATTAAGAGAAGAGCTCATCAGGATATTATTTTAAAAAGTCTCCTGCACAAGATATGGATATGCCGCTGGGTGTATGCCATGCACGACCTTGTCACGAAATTCATAACCACCAGCCAAATGCCCAGAATGGGTAGATCGCAAGAATAAAGGAAGATAAAAAAGAAACATAAATTACCATTACAATATGACGAAAGACTTTATTTATTATTGACTTATTTTAACTTTTCAGTTTAACAATGGAAGAAGAAACGCTTCATTCGGACCCAGAAAAAGAATATACTGCTGGAGTACGTCTTGTTATTGTAAGTATAGTTAAATATTACTGACAAAACTGATGAGTACTGACTGTTCTAAGAAAAATGAATGGAAATAAAAGTACGTAAAGTAGGTAATTAACTAGCCCAATATCAAGATCAAGTCTAACTCGAGACATTGTGTGACAATTGGTGGAACAGAACGCCACGCTTTGTTAAGACAAAGCACGGCGTTCAGTTCGTAAGTAGTACCAGATCCAGAACGGGATATTTTTTTAATAGATACATACATAGCTTCACGCTGTATCCCGCATATAACAGGGTAGGCAGAGGGAACCTAGTGTTAAGACACTCACGTTCCCCACTTTCCGCCGAATTGAGGCATTGCGTGTTGAGTGGCGGAACTTGAAGCCGCGCTTTGCCTTGTTACCAAAACCCAGGAAATTAAAAATTCCATTTCCTAAAGTGGGAATCGAACCCACAACCTGTGGCGTTTACAGTGGCACTCTTGTGCCTCAAGACCCGACAGGCATATAAAAATTAAATTTGAACCTCCAAATATCGTATAGGATTAGGAAGGTTCATCTTTGGTGGTAGTCACGTTTATTCCCACATGTAGGGTAGTCAGGAAAAACCGAGTGTCAAGTGATAGCTATATATAAATTATACGTCCATGAGTAGTCTATTAGAAACACGTAGATTGTTTAATTTATCATCTACCTCTTTTTTGTAAAATATTCGACTGACAAGTGCCGTTTCTTACGGCAGGGATTTATAAGGAAAGACTCACTTTCGTATCGACCATTGTACAGTTCAGAACAATAAAGAGTCAATATTAATTAAAATAAATAACGCCTGTCGTGGCGCAGAGGCACAAGCGTGCGACTGTAAACGCGACAGGTTGTGGGTTCGATTCCCACTCCAGGAAATGTAAAATTTAGTATTTTCATTTATTGGATTTGGTAACAAGGCAAAGCGCGGCGTTGAGTTCCGCCACTCAACACGCAATGCCTCAATTTGGCGGAAAGTGGGGAACGGAAATTGTGAAAGAGAATGGAGTGTCTTAACACTAGGTTCTCGGGTTCCCTCTGCCTACCCCGCTATACGCGGGATACAGCGTGAAGTTAAAAAAAATAATTAAAATAGTGTCTCTCTTTTATTCGCATTTGTTTTTAATATTTGTTATCAATTTCTTTCTGTTTATATTTTAAAATGGCTTAAAGGAAAACATTATTTGTCTTCAGTTAAATCTACCAGAAGACCAGGGAGAAGGCCTCGGCTTCAGATTAACCAGGACTTTATGGGATCCATATCCATGGGTATGTACTTTTCTTTGGATACCATAGGAGTGCAGAATGCATACATTAGAAATACATTTATGTCAATTACAATTTTTTAACAGTAACAATATTTTAACAGTAACAATATTTTAACAGTAACAATATTTTAACAGTAACAATATTTTAACAGTAACTATATTTTAACAGTAACAATATTTTAACAGTTGCCTCTCAGTACATCTTTGAAAATGTGATGTACTCGTATGTCAATAAAAATATTAATTATTTTAACAAAGTTGGCGATGCACATAATATAAATACAAGAAATAGGCTTAAACTTGCAGCGCCTGCAACTCGATTGCATCGAGTCCGTAATTCTTTTATGGGACAATGTGTATGCTTTTACAATAGGATCCTAAAAAACGTCCGAGAACTTTCCATTTCACAATGTAAAAAAATTGTGAAAAGACGTTTGTGTGTTAAAGGTTATTATCTAATTAGTGATTTTATAAATGATAACACGCCTTGGGAATGAAATGCTCGCTCCAGTCTGTTTCAAAGATTTCATTGTCACTAATAAATAATTGTAAAGCATTGATGAATAAAAAAAAAGATCCCGCTCAGTTTCTTGCGCCGGTTCCTCTCAGGTCTGAGGCATTAAATTTAGTGAACCGGTGGTAAATTATTTGATGTTCAAAAAATGAAGTATGTAACTTCTTATTTTGAATAAAATTATTTTTTCTTTAAGAATGTGTTTGACATATATCACGTGTGAAATGACACACATTGCTAAGGCATATTTATGTCATCGTATCTAATAGTCTGTTAATTCGGCCATTCCAATTACAATTCCTGGTACCATAGTGGTGCATAGTATTTATGGGCGCAAATCAATATGTAATAATTTTAACGCCTGTCGTGGCGCAGAGGCACAAGTGTGCGACTGTAAAGCGACAGGTTGTGGGTTCGATTCCCACTCCAGTAAATGAAATTATATATTTACATTTCTTGGGTTTGGTAACAAGGCAAAGCACGGCGTTGAGTTTCGCCACTCAACACGCAATGCCTCAATCTGGCGGAAAGTGCGAAACGGATTTGTTGAAAGAGAACGGAGTGTCTTAACACTAGGTTTCCTCTGCCTACCCTGCTATATGCGGGATACAGTGTGAAATTGCAAAAAAAATATATACTCGTATTATTTTAAAATTGTTAATTATGTTTAATATTTATATTTCCTTTAGTTAAAGTTAGAAAAATCTTCACAATTCTTCTCTCCACTTACTATTTAAAATAATACTTATATTTGTACGTTATTTGTCGAAAAGCTAGCATTCCTCAAGCACTTGGAAACAGCCCTTGTAAGTTAAGCTCACATTCTTTTTAAATATTATTATGGTCTATTTTGTAAGTTTCTCACGAAACCCCCACCAAGTTACTGTGTATATAAACTCTAAGATTTATTTAGTTGACACCAAAGTTTTTTCTCTTTTTCCCACGTACTAATATGAAGCCCTTTTTTCTTTCTAGATACATGAAGTAACTCCTGAATCTAGAGCGGACATTGCAGGTTTGAAGACAGGGGACTGTTTGCTGCAAGCCGATGGGAAAGATCTGTTGGGCTTGACTGTAAGTCCATTCTTATATAGTTACTGACATAACTTACATTTCAATTTTGCCGTCAGTGACGTTGTTTGTGACTTTCTTAAATATAAATGTCCCAATTTGGTTATATTGCTATGCAGTGTATGTATCTTTAAATTATTTTTTTCCCCATTCTGGTAAGATAAATCATGTCATTGAGTTCCACACACCATATCTCGAAGTCAGGTAGAGCCAGTATCTGACAAAGAGCGATTCTGAGTTCCACTACTCTATGCGTAATGTCTTCAGTTCTGGTGAAAGTGGAAAACGGAGAATCTCGACACAAGGTTCTCTCTGCCCACCCCTGATATCCCACATTTTTTTTTAACTTCATGCTGTATCCCGCATATAGCAGGGTAGGCAAAGGGAAACAGAGAACCTAGCGTTAAGACACTCCATTCTCTTTCAACAATTCCGTTCCCCACTTTCCGCCGAATTGAGGCATTGCGTGTTGAGTGGCGGAACTCAACGCCGCGCTTTAGTCACATTTTTATTATTTCATGAATTATTTTGATATATAATTTATTTTCAGATAAGCAAAGTGGCAGCGTTAATAAGAGGTGATGGGGAAGGTCATGGAGTGTCGTTGTTGGTCTGGAACTGCGGGGTAGATCCTAATGATGATCCGGAGGTAATTGCGAGTTTCATATAAAAATTATATATATATCCTATTAATATTATAAGCGGAAGTTTAAAAAAAGTGCTTTTCCTTATATTTCCTTTGGTCACTTAATTTTAGAAACAAAGACAGATTATCTATGTGTATAGAATTGAGTATATAAAACAATTGCGTTACTATGTTGTTTGGTGATAAGAGGTTCGTCCTCCGTCTGGCTCGCGACCACTATCATGTCAAAGACGAACCGCCAAATGTCTTATGATGTGTTCCGGTTCGATGGCATGTAAGCCAGGTTTTCCCCTTTCCCACCCAACCTTTCCCCAAAATGTGGTGGTTTCGATAGCGGACCACTACATTGTCCTGCCCGTCATTGTCCGTCTGTATCCTCTAGGTTGGTAACGCATCTACAACATCTATGGTGTTGTAGATGTTCATGGGCGAAGGTTACCACTTACCAGCAGGTGGTTCTTCTGCTCGTTTATCATCCGTTATCCATAAAAAAAATGTTACTACAGATAACGTACAGGTGCAACTATTGCACGTAGAAACATGACATGTGGCGTGTATGGACTTAGGGAGTGCAGGGGAGCACTGAGAGGGGATTTCTGGAAATTTCTACGGAAATGGGATATCCTTATATAAAATTAAACTTCTTCTCATATACTTATACACAACTCTTTCGTTACTGAGTGACTGACAGACAACATATACGCGAAACTGCTGCCCATAGAAACATGGCATGTGGTATATAAGGACTTGGGTAGTGTAGGGGAGTGCTAAGAGAGGATTTTTGGAATTTCTTATATATATCATTCCAGTTGCTATGGAGCTGTGGCGGTGGTTCCCGAGGAGAGAAATCCAGACGTGCTCTGGCGGGCGTGGTAAAAGCACTGTCATGTTGTTTGTGCGCCGCCACTGCTACTAAAGCTCTTAACTGTGCCAGATCACATTTATATTGTGAAGGTTAGTATTGATATCTGGTAGGTTTTAAAGTTTGTACTTCTTTAGAACCGTTGATTTAAGAAGAAAGATTGGGGTTAAGTCGGTGATGTCGTTAAATATGTTATATGTATAATGTAACATTTTATATTAAAGAGTATAAAAATATTATTTTACAATGAGAGTTCTAATAACAATTCACTCTTTATACGGTTAACTCCAAAGATTGGGTATTTCTAATTTACCGTTCGAAGACGTGTGTTCTTTTGTGGCAGTTGGATGCAGTTGATAGGGGAAAAGGTATTAATTTAGCCGTTAAGTAAATGTGGCCAGAGCACCAAATTCTCCCGCGTCTCTAGAAATGGTATCTATATATGTATAAATGAAGCAAAAACTTTGGACCCCTTTTTACGAAAATTACGCGGACGGAGGAGCATTAAAGTTGGAACACTTATAGCTTATATAGGGGAGGAGTGCAAAATGATATATTTTTTTAAAATAATGCATAAAAAGTAGATTAAATTAACATAATAAATGTTATACACACTACCATGGTTTGATGTCCATCCTTACTAATATTATAAATGCGAAAGTATCTCTGTCTGTCTGTCTGTCTGTCTGTCTGTTACGCTTTCACGCCTAAACCACTAAACCGATTTCGATGAAATTTGGTATGAAGATAGAACTAAACTTGGGAAAGGACATAGTATACTTTTTATCGCGAAAAAAATGATAGAGGGAGTTGAAATAGGGGATGAAAGTTTGTATGGAAGTTCCTTATTGTCAAACATAAAATCATGTAAGATTGTTTAACTGTTTACAACTTCACCACATAAACCACTTAACCAATTTTGACAAATAGTCTAGACCTTGGGAAAGACTATAGGATACTCCTTATATCGCGCGATATAACCGAATTTCACGCGGGCGAAGCCGCGGGCGGAAAGCTAGTGTTTGTATAAAGTGACATATACATAGCTAAACACAACGCGTTGTTAACACGTTAACAGAGAACACTAGTATATTAGAAATATCCGATCTTCGGAGTTACTTATAGAAATATAAAAATAAACCAAATTTATTATTTGCTTAGTCTTTTTATATATTTTTTTTAACGTCACGCTGTATCCCGCATATAGCGGGGTAGGCAGAGGGAACCAAAGAACCTAGTGTTAAGACACTTCATACTCTTTCAACAATTCCGTTCCCCACTTTCCGCCGAATTGAGGCATTGCGTGTTGAGTGGCAGAACTCAACGCCGCGCTTTGCCTTGTTACCAAACCCAGGACCTAGAAATGAAAATACTAAATTTTACATTTCCTGAAGTGGGAATCGAACCCACAACCTGTCGCGTTACAGTCGCACGCTTGTGCCTCTGCGCCACGATAGGCGTTGTAGCTTAGTCTTTATAATATAATTCTTTATTAAAGCTTGCTGGAGCAGATTGCAGCGGTGCGCTTTATGCAGAGAGACATTACCAGCGAAGGACTCTCCTTACGCCAGAAACTTGGTCGCAGAACAGGTATAGTAATCATATTTTTTAATACGCTTTTAGTAATTTAGATAGATACTAAGAGCTGCTGCTATGGCTAATGGAGGTGCCTTTGATGTGTAACACACGAAGTATACGGATCACACGACCGAAGTAACCAGAAAAAAGGAATATTGTATAAAAGTTTGTTAAAAAGCTAAATAAAAAATATTTTTTCCGGAAAAGGAAGGTAGAAAGAGAATTTAATGTTGAGACTACTTTCTCTCAGAATTTGTGACAATTACTCAACTCAACTCAACGCCGTATCTTCTTTGAATATATTCTGTATTTTTTTTTTCAATTTTTTCAGGTATTTGAAGCAATAGCAACAGAATATGAATTAAAAAACACAATAAGAAGAACAAAAGCCACATCAGCCCACACTTCCCCATCTCGATCGCCAAACACATCACCTTCATCACATCGCAAAGGACAATACCAATTATCCATGATGCAAAGGAACAGAAAACAAACACAAAATATATTAAAAAATGAAAAATATTCATCAGAACCGAATATAAACCAACAAGATTCAAAAACAACAATGACATCTAAAATGGCGCAACGTCAAAATGGCGGCAAATGCAATTGTCAAAATGAACTGACAGTTCCACAGATTATAGAGAATAGTAATTTATGTAACTGTCAGTTAAGACATAAGCTGGTGACGCGACTGACGATGCGTGAAGCGTGTTCGTTCGTTGATTTACAAAATACGATGCAAAGTTGTTCTTTATCGAAATCTTTGAATAATATTAGTTGTAATGAACAGGGGTTAGTATTTTTTAATCGCATATTTCTATTTACTAGTGTCCCCATTGACGCGTTAACAACGCGTTTTCTTTAGCAATGTACATGTCACTTTATATAAACATGCATGCCAAACACATGGTAGTGTGTGTAACATTTATTTTATTAATTTAATTTACTTTTTATACATTATTTTAAAATTAGCATTCTGCATTCCTTCGCTATATAAACTATAAGTGTGCCAAGTTTCATGCTCCTCCGTCTGCGTAGTTTTCGTAAAAAGGGGTAGAAAATTTTTGCTTCACGTATATATACATATATAGATAATGTTTGATAGGTAGTAGTGTTGAATAAACAGCGGAAACCATTTTCTTAAAATCAGATCTGTTTTATTATGGCATAACGGATACAAATCATTTTGACAATTTGTTTTAATTATCTTATAAAATAAATAATATTTAATAATTTTAATTTATATTTATGTGTATTTTTTACAGTAGCACGAGTGGCCAACAAAGCAATTCTATGGATAATTTAAAACATTTGGGTAAATATTACAGCTTATTATATACCTTGCCCTATTTTTTGGTAGTTCAAATTGTAATAGTAAACATATGATGCATTCTGGACACTAATTGTAAAAGAAAAGGGTAGTTGTTATATTTTGAAAAAAATGATTAGATCTATCGTTATTTGTTAAACATAAAAATATAATTAATTACATTTTATTACAATGTATTTATAAAATATTTATTTTAATTATTAAGGTGCGTGGATGCGTGTAACGCCTGTCGTGGCGCAGAAGCACAAGCGTGCGTTCGATTATCACTCCAGGAAATGTAAAAGTTTAGTATTATCATTTCCTGGCTTTGGTAACAAGGCAAAGTGCGGCGTTGAGTTCCGCCACTCGGCATGCAAATGCCTCAATTCGGCGGAAAGTGAGGAACGGAGTGTCTTATCACTACGTTCCCTCTGCCTACCTATGCGGGATACAGCGTGAAGTTATGTATGTATGTATGTAAGGTGCGTGTTGACAATGCAAAACTTTGGCAATTTGTCTTTGGTAGAGACCGCACCTTTATTTGAATATTATTTCATGAGTGACATTGACATGACATGTTGACCACAACCACTTTGTCAAGAGTGACACGAATAAGAAGAAGGGAGTGACATTAAAAAACTCTCGAGTCAATGATTTTTTTTTATTAAGCGATTGAAATATGTGTTTTTTTTCAGATACACCAGTTTTCGTGGTATCACCACCACCTGTATACTTATTGGCATGTGAACACAGCAAATAAAGATCATTAATTTATATACATTAAATGATTGAAAATGACAAAGTAATTAACGTAACAGGATTCGAACCCACGTCCCTTGAGGTATATTTAAGTGTTATAGATAAATAAATTGTATTTTTGTATATATGTTTGTAATTTCTAAGTAAGTTCCATGTACTTATTATGCCATATAATCTGCCATTAAAGTATAGTTAGATTCTTTATTATATTTTTTTGTACTAAATTTTTTATAAGTTTTATAAGCGTGTAATTGTAAATAATAAATATTTTATACAAGTTTTTGTTATTTCATTTTTATTTATTTGTGTTATTTAAAAAAATACTCATAAAATTTAAAAAAGAAAGATGAGAGGTGTTAAGGGACACCCGGTTGGAACGTTACATGACAGTATATTTGTTAATAATCATAATTGTCGAGACAGCACACTGTTCAATGTGAAATAGAAAGACGAAACGAAAATAACTAGCTTGCTTTCTATGAGAGAGAGAGAGAGAGAGACAGAGAAACACGCGCACGCCGCACGCCTTCCAACTATGGCAAAAAGTATCGTTACAACTTTTGGTCTTAATTTTTTCCATCTACCCCCCTTACCGCACTTTACCCCCTTTCGCAACGCGCGATAAGGAACTGCGAACCAATTCTCTAAATTCTATGGCATGGTATTGGCTTTCTTCAGCCATAATATATTTTTGTAATAAATAAAAGGTAAATGGATTTGTAATTGCAATGTTGAAGGATTTATATGAAGAAGAAATGTAGAATACCAATATTTTTGCACTAGGAGGTTTTGTGCTATGCTTTCTTCACTAGCCAGTGCAAAAAAATGAAAAATCAAACGGAATTCAAATACTAAATATTTGCGTCAATTAATTATTTCAAAAAAATCGCTTTCTCATTCTAACGACGTAAAAATTATTTATAAAAGAAACAAAAATGATGTAATTCATATTGTTTAATAAATGTAGATTCATATTTACATACAATTAACAAAAAAATCTTGCACACTTTGGTTTTTATTAGAGTAACACAAACAATATTAATGAATTAATATATCATATACATATTATCTTTAAATAAATAATTATTTTTATTTAATGTTTTTTGCTAAATTTTTACACATTTTAATATGAACAATAAAAAATGTAGCTTTTTTTTAAATATATATTGCAACATTGGTTGTACCTTCAAATGTCAATGTCAACTGTCAAAAATTGCATTCACATATATAAAAAAAACAGACGCCATACTGTTTACATATTATCGTAACATTTCAAATTAAAATATTTAATGTTTAATTTAATTACAATAGAAAAATGGAAGCTATATTTAATGAAAACGAATATAAATCGGAGAATGAGGCACACAGCATATGTCGGTGCTGTTTATCGACTGACAAGAGAGTAATAAAAATCGATTCTTTTAAAAGTCTTTTTCTTGATTTAGCTGATATTATGGTGAGTTTATAATTTATTACTTGACTTCAAAGCAAAATGTACTCAATTCGACGGTTTTTTATGTATTGTTATACATAAAAAACCGTCAAATTGAGTTACTGGATGAAACAGTTGATGATTCACTTTTCATATGATAGCTAGCACTTCTGATGTGGTATTATTCAAACTAGTGTCGTTTGACGCGTTAACAACGCGTTGTCCTTAGCAATGTATATGTCACTTTGTATGAACATGGATGTCAAACCATGGTAGTGTGTGTATCATTTATTTTATTAATTTAATATGCTTTTTATGCAAAATTAAAAAAAAAATACTATCATTCTGCACTCCTCTATATAAACTATAAGTGTACCAAGTTTCATGCTCTTCAATCTGCATAATTTTTGTAAAACGGCATCCAAAGTAAAGTTTTTGCTTCACTTATTTAGATATAGATTTAGTTAAGTTTATATAGCGAAGGAGTGCAGAATGATAGTATCTTTTTAAAATAATACAAAAAAAATAAATAAAATTAATAAAATAAATGTTACACACACTACCATGGTTTGACATCCATGTTTATATAAAGTGACATATACATATGTTGTTAGAACGCATTATTAATGCGTTAAGGGGGTTTTAGTGGAGGATAATAACATGTCATATCTTTTTTAATAGAAAAAACTAAATTTAAAATGATCTTTTCAATAGATTTCAGATTCCGATGGTCTTCCACAGTGGATATGTTATGAATGCAGTGCGATCATACAAAAAAGTGTTAGATTTAAACATAAAGTATTGAGAGCTCATGCTATGTTATATGAATATCATAATAGATGTGCGCCAGTAAGTTATTTTTAATCAGAATGTATTAATAATAATTTAAAAGAAAATACTGAAATATAATAAAAATATATAATATATAAAGATATAACGCCTGTAAGTGCCACAGGTTGTGGGTTCGATTCGCACTTCAGGAAATGGAATTTTTCATTTCCTGGGTTTGGTAACAAGGCAAAGCGCGGCGTTGAGTTCCGCCACTCAACACGCAATTCCTCAATTAGGCGAAAAGTGGGGAAAGGAGTGTCTTAACACTTGGTTCCTTCTGACTACCCTGCTATATGCAGGAAATAGCGTGAAGCTATGTATGTATGTATGTTTCCCAGTTTCCGTCGAATTGAGGCTTTGCGTGCTGAGTGGCGGAACTCAACGCTTCGCTTTGCCTTGCTACCAGAGTTAGGGAAAAGAATATACTAAATATTACATAATATGTTGATTTCCTGTAGTGTGTATGAACCCACAACCTGTCACGTTTACAGTCGCACGCTTGTGCCTCAACACGTCTGGTCTATATAGACTTTTTTTTTCTTTCAGTTCCCAATCGATGGTCAAGACCCTGAACTATTGAAATACACAACACCTCAACTAACTAAATCGAGTACTTTAATATTTGACACGAATAAAAGTAAAATTGGTTATAATAAGGTTTTAACGGTAAGTTATATTGGACAGGTTGTAGGTTCGATTCCCACTCCAAGAAATGAAAATTTTAAATTTTATTTAGTGTTTTCATTTCCTTGATTTGGTAGCAATGTAAAGCATTGCCTCAATTCGGGGGAAAGTGGGGAACGGAGTGTCTTAACACTAGGTTCATAGGTTCTCTCGGCCTACCCTGCTATATATACAGCTTTTTTATAGTAGGTTAGTCAGTGAGATAGTGTCTAGACATTCTGTTCCCACTTTCTTCTAAACGAAACTCTATATCACTTTTTGTCTTAACAGTGTGAGGAAATGAAAATAATTTAAACATTTTTATGTTTATTTTGATAATTGCATGATTTTGATTGAGTGGGAATCGAATCCACAACTATTGCATTTACAGTTAGACACAGTTGTCTATGAATTAGTTTTTATATTTAAACCGATCTCATTAGATAAAACACGGCGTTGAGTTCCGCCACTTACAAACTTCCAAAATTGGTGAGAAAGGACAATGGAGTGTCTTAACAATTCAATTTGCAAAGACTCCAATTGAATTTACATAGAAGATGGAAAAAGAGAGAAAGGAGTGTTCTCTCTGTGTCAAAAATGTTTTTTTTTAAATATTTTCAGCATGAAAAACAATTTACAATATCTAAACTGGATGAAGTGACCATTTGTGATGAAACTAACAACTATGATGATCAGTTCTCTGTCAAGAATGAAATATCAGATGATGATAATGTTACGTTACTTGAGATTAGGTGAGTTTTTATACATATATACATACATACATACATACATACACACATACATAGAGACACGCATACATAGCTTCACGCTGTATCCCGCATATAGCAGGGTAGACAGAGGGAACCTGAGAACCTAGTGTTAAGGTACTCCATTCCCCCCTTTCCGAAGAACTGAGGCATTGCGTGCTGAGTGGCGGAACTCAACGCCGCGCTTTGCCTTGTTACCAAACCAAGGAAATGAAAAATTCCATTTCCTGGAGTGGGAATCGAACCCACAAGCTGTCGCATTCGCAGAGAGAGAGAGACTGAGGGACATATTTCAAATATATAACACATAACTAGCTTTAATAGCCTACTTTATTTGTATTTGCTTCCTAAATTTGAAGAATTGGTTCAGTCAGGTTTCTTGTATTTTATAATTGTGTGTTATTCTCTTATCTATAGTTATATCTTATAGGAGTTATAAATATATTTTATATAGACGTTTCCTTTGCTTAAATAAAGGACGGCGTTGAGTTCCGCATATCATGTAATTAATATTTTCTTTGATTATCTATTAGAAATATTATTTTTTACATACTGTACTCCACTTTCTTAGGTAAACGCTTATCGCGATTACGCGACAGGTTACAGCTTCGATTCCCACTCCAGGAAATGGAATTTTTCATTTCCTCGCTCTGGTAATAAGGCAAAGCGCGGCGTTGAGTTTCGCCACTCAGCACGCAATGCCTTAATTCGGCGGAGTGTGGGAAACGCAGTGTGTAATCACGTCGGTTCTTAGGCTCCCTCTGCGTGCCTGCTATATGCGGGATACAGCGTGAAGTTAAACAACTTTCTTACCTTGTAAAACTTTTTTTTTAATTTCCAGATCGAATAAAATAAAGGAATCGGAAAATGTGACGTTAGATATAAAAGAAGAGAAGAAGGAGAAAAAAAGAAAAGTTAAAAAGAAGATTAAGTTGAAAAAGAAAGTTTTAGATGTTAAAGAGACTGATATAGAGTTAGTTGGCTTTTTTATTAGAGGGAACCTAGTGTTAAGACTCTCCGTTATTGTCTTTGCCTGACTTATGACTTATGACGTGTTTCGTGTTCAATGGCGGTTCTTAACGCTGTGCTTTGGTTTAGAAGAAAGGGTAATATAGTACATATATTTAAGGAAGTCGGTATATATATATATATATACATATATATATATATATATATATATATATATATATATATATATATATATATATATATATATACTCTATATCTCTCTCTCCTCTATCTGAATAGGTGTGTATAATTAGAATCCGATTGTATATTATTTAGGGAAGCCGATATATATTTACCCAAGGAAGCCGGTATATATTTAGGGAGATCAGTACATATATTTAGGAAAACCAGTATACTTAGGGAAGCCGGTATGGGTGTTAAGGTATATAGTAATTTCATTATCAAATTTTGGTTATGACGTTTTTAGATGTCCAGGCTTGTATTTTCAATTTTTATACTTAACATTTTTTCTGGCGATTTTTTTAGGTCTTATATTTATATTTTAAAAATTAGGCAAGCCAGTGGGAACCGTGTTGTATGGACACTCGCCACTGGTAGGTTTAAATCACACAAAGAAAATGAATATATATTAATTATTTTCGTTTTCCTCGTTCTGGTAAGAGAATTCGCGGCGTTGGTTCCATACTCAGCGCACAATACCTCAATTCGGCGGAAAGTGGGGGAGCGGGAGTGTCTTAACGCTAGGTTTCATCTGCCTATCATGCTATATGCGGGATACAGCGTGAAGCTAATAGCAGGTATGTATGTATGTATGTTTTTTAATGTATGTATGTTTTTTTTTAATTTTTAGTACAGCATTAGAATATATAGAGCCAAAGAAAATGTTAAGGAAGCCAATAGAAATAGATGAAACTAAAATAAGAATAATAAAATTGGACCCCACTGAGCAATTGAGGCAGAGAGAGGTGAGTGTAGTGTTCTTTTTCTCCTAAGTTATATATATATATAACTTAGTCTTAGTCTTAGTATTTTTTGTCCGCTTTTTGTTTTTTTTTACTACATACATACATACATACACACATACATACATACATACATACATAGCTTCACGCTGTATCTATATGTATATTTTTTTTTTTCAGGAAGAAAGTAAAGCAACGCTTAAGTTTCCTTTCCAGTGTCATTTATGTTATAAGGGATTCAATTTTGAGATTAAATTAAGGAATCATATGTTTAAACATAATCCGGTGAGTGGGTTCAGTTCCCGTTTGAAGTAATTTTTAATAAATACGTATCTATTTTTTTATTTATAGTATAATTAGTATATGCAAAATATAGTTATAGGTTCACATTAATATTTTATTTAGTTATTTTTTTTTTTAACTTCATGCTGTTTCCCGCATATAGCAGGGTAGGCAGAGGGAACCAGAGAACCTAGTGTTAAGACACTCCATTCTCTTACAACAATTCCGTTCCCCACTTTCCGCCGAATTGAGGCATTGCGTGTTGAATGGCGGAACTCAACGCCGCGCTTTGCCTTGTTACCAAACCCAAGAATATGAATATACTAAATTTTACATTTCCTGGAGTTGGAATCGAACCCACAACCTGTCGCGTTTACAGTCGCACGCTTGTGCCTCAAGACACGACAGGCGTTGAAAAATAACTTGTATATACCATTATTTATTTATTTTTGTTATTTTCACGCTGTATCCCGCACATAGCAGGGTAGGCAGCAGTGGCGTGGCGTCCATACAACTCGATTCCTACCGGCTTGTCTAACTTTTCAAAGTACAAGTAGAGAGCTAGAAAAAAAGCTCACCACTAAAATGTGGAGCTCGAAAAAACAGTCAAATAAGGTGTGAGAGCTAAAATAAAGCTCGCCAGAAAAATATTAGGCATAAAATTGCAAAAAAACAAGCTCTGACATCTTATAGACCTAGAAAAAAAATTCTTCATCGCCAAAATTTTATAGTGAAATTACGAAATACCTTTACACCCTATACCGGTTTCCCTAAATATATCGGCTTTCCTTAAAAGATACCGGCTTTCTTAAATATGTATACCGGCTTCCCTAAATTTACATCGGCTTAACACGTCGGTTCTCTGGTTCCCTCTGCCTACCCTGCATGCGTTCATATATTTTTTTAAATGTTCTCGTATTCGAACCCCAGGCCCGAGGCCCGTACAAGTGCGACATATGCACAATGTACCTACCGACCGCGTACTCCGCGTCCGTACACACACTCACACACACGCGCCGCTACGAGTGTGTGCAGTGCGGGCGACGGATGCTGGATAGACCAATATTGTTAATCATTACACAGGTGTTATGTACACAAAACATATGATTATTACATATATTTGATACACATACTTGACATATGATTGTTGACACAAATAAAAGTACACATGTACACATGAATGAAACACATCATAAAAACGTAAATAGGCTTGAAGACAAAGACAAGCGCCTACTCTCACACCTCAAAGGCCGGCTTGTAACGCACCTGTAGCTCCTCTGGTGTTACACGGGGGCCGTGGGCGGCAGGGGATCACTGCATCAGGTGACCCGAACGAGAGTTTGCCTTTTTTTTATTGATAACGGACGGCAGAGCGAGCAGAAGGACCACCTGATGGTAGTATTACTGCTAAACCCATAGACATCTACAACACCAGAGATATTGTAAATGCGTTGCCAACCTAGAGGATACTGATGGAAGGGGGACAATGTAGCTGATCCACTATCAGAACCACCACATTTTGGGGAGGAAAGGATGGGTGGGAAGAAATCTGGCTTACATGCCATCGAACCGGAACACATCATTAGATATTTGGCGGTTCGTCTTTGATGATAGTGGTCGCGAGCCAGTCAGGACGAACCTCCTACCTAACAAACCTTGTCTTCTTGCCTTGTCCTTTCAAAAAAAAAGAAAAAAAAAAGACATTAACATTATTAATCATTATTGATGATTAGCCTTGCACAAAAACACAAGATATTACATATACGTATCAATACGCCAACACGTGAATAAAACACACCGTAACGTATATTGTCAGAGAAAGAGACATTGTCAATGATTATTATTGTCATTGTTGTCATTGTCAGGTGATTATGTTCACTAAACACATGATTAAAACAAACAAATACAAAGACTATATTATCACACAAACTTAATGATATGTTCATTAAATACATTGTGTAAATATAAATCTAATTACACGCTAATTAATAACACATGTACTTTAAACATACATATATTTTTTTTATCTTCACGCTGTATCCCGCATATAGCGGGAGGTAGTAGAGGAAACCTGAGAACCTAGTGTTAAGACACTCCGTACTCTTACAACAATTCCGCTCCCCACTTTCCGCCGAATGGGGCATTGCGTGCTGAGTGGCGGAACTCAGCGTCGCCTTTGCCTTATTACCAAAGCCCAGGAAATGAAATTACTAACATTTCTGGGTGGGAATCAAACCCACAACCGTTGCGTTTACAGTCGCACGCTTGTGCCTCAAATGCGACAGGCGTTATAATAATATTAAAGTCAAAGAGTCAATAATAGGTTACACAAAAATAAAAATACACAAACCTTTATTTATCACTAGCTTTCCGCCCGCGGCTTCGCCCGCGTGGAATTCGGTTATATCGCGCGATATGATGAGGAGTATCCTATAGTCTTTCCCAAGGTCTAGACTATTTGTCAAAATTGGTTAAGTGGTTTATGTGTGGAAATTGTAAACAGTTGAACAATCTTACATGATTTTATGTTTGACAATAAGGTTTCCATACAAACTTTAATCCCCTATTTCAACACTTTCTACCATTTTTTTCGCAATAAAAAGTATCCTATGTCTTTTCTCAAGTTCAGTTCTATCTTCATACCGAATTTCATCAAAATCGGTTCAGTGGTTTAGGCGTGAAAGCGTGACAGACAGACAAACAGAGTTACTTTCGCATAAACGTATAATTGAGACACAAATATGAAACCATAAACAGAAATATACCATAGACGCCTGTCGTGCCTTGAGGCACAAGCGTGCGACTGTAAACGCGACAGGTTGTGGGTTCGATTCCCACTCCAGGAAATGTAAAATTTAGTATTTTCATTTCTTGGGTTTGGTAACAAGGCAAAGCGCGGCGTTGAGTTCCGCCACTCAACACGCAATGCCTCAATTCGGCGGAAAGTGGGGAACGGAATTGTTGAAAGAGAACGGAGTGTCTTAACACTAGGTTCTCTGGTTCCTTCTGCCTACCTCGCTACATGCGGGATACAGCGTGAAGTTGAAAAAATAAACAGACACACACACAACTATACACAATAACAAATTATATCTTTGTACATTTCTTTCCTATATAAAAAACACACACACACAAATATATAAACACATGTTAGTTCTTTTTGTATTTTGCAAGATTTTAGTACGTAAGTTACGCTTTTTTTAATGATAGTCTTTCATTATTCTTTTTTTAATGATTCTTTTGTAATGATTAACACATATGTTAAAAAAAAACTTTTTTTTAATGATAATGTATTTAATATTTCAATTTTAAATTTATAATATATATTTTTCCATTATAAATGTTAAAAAAAATTGCGAAGTGTGATTTAAAATAATTGTCATATTTTTTGTATGGAGTTTCATTTTTTTTTAATTTCAAAATATGTTTTCAGATCTCAACACGAAGGTGTCCTCTCTGTATTTACGTGCCATATCTGTGGGAAGGTTTCTAAGTGAGTATATATCCGTGAATATGTTGATAAGTCGACTTTCATATACTTTTTTTTATCTTCACGCTGTATCCCGCACATAGCAGGGTAGGCAGAGGGAACCTGAGAACATAGTGTTAAGACACTCCGTTCTATTAACATTTCCGTTTCCCACTTTCCGCCGAATTGAGGCACCGTGTGTTGGAGTGGCGGAACTCAACGCCGCTTTGCTTTGTTATTTAAATATTAACTTAATTTCTAGTGGAGTACCCAGAGAGAACAGAGCTCAACGCTACGGTCCCTGCATACCTCTTTCGCCTCGTCCACAGTCATCAGCCTCTTCATACATGTCCTTACGTGACCTTCCCCCAGTATAATTTAATATTAAATATTAACACATGTACCATGGGCTTTCGTTTCTCTGTCGTTCTGGCAACAACACAAAACTAAACCATTCGACACCGGTATGGAGTGTCTTAACACTAAATTCTCTCTGTCTAACCTGCTATGTATGTAGTGAAGTGACTATTGAGTGTAAGTGCCTTTTTTTTTCTTTTTTTTTTAATTACTTATACTGAATTTTATTTTCTTTTCTTGCACTAATGTTATTCCCCTTTTCCTTATTGCATTTTATCCTAACGCCTGTCTTGGCAGAGGCACAAGCGTGCGACTAAACGCGACAGGTTGTGGGTTCGATTCCCACTCCAGGAAATGTAAAATTTAGTATTTTCATTTCTTGGGCTTGGTAACAAGGCAAAGCGCGGCGTTGAGTTCCGCCACTCAACACGCAATGCCTCATTTCGGCGGAAAGTGGGGAACGGAATTGTTGAAAGAGAATGGAGTGTCTTAACACTAGGTTCTGGTTCCCTCTGCCTACCCTGCTATTTGCGGGATACAGCGTGAAGTTAAAAAAAAATATCCTATGTTCACCAAAGGTTGTCTGTAAGAGATTGCTTGTAGCAATAAGACCGCCTTTGCATACATTTATATTGTTATTTCCTCTTAATTTTTGTTTTTATTTTCTCTTGTGTGGAATAAAGTCTATTCTATTCTATTCTCTCCCAGTAATGACAAAACTCACCGCGGTCACATGCGCAACCACCACTCGGGCGCGCGCGTCTCCTGCGACGACTGCGGGAAGAGCTTCGTCAATAGAGACTCGCTTGTGGAGCATCAGCTGTGAGTTGATATATTCATTCATTCATTCATTCAATTAGTTTGAGAGAGAATTTTTAGAGAATGTATAAAAAAAAATATCAGCTGTGAGTTGATCATTCATTCGTTCATTCATTCAATGAGTTTTAATATTTTAAAGTGCTAAGGAAACGAATTTTTTTTAGGAAGTATTTAAAAAATGTTCATTAATTCATTTGTACATATATACAGTTCAAGTTTAGCGAAATAAGATAGTTGTTCGTTCATTCATTCATTCGTTCATTTATGCATACAGATATTTACAGACACATCTATACAAAGTCAAAGTCAAATTCAAATAATTTTATTCAATATAAGAAGTTACATGCTTCATTTTTTGAACGTCAAATAATTTATCACCGGTTCACTAAATTTAATGCCTCAGACCTGAGAAGAACCGGCGCAAGAAACTCAGCGGGACTTCTTTTTTTTTTCTCATAATTCAATGCTTTACAAATATTTACTAGGGACAATGATACCTTTGAAATAGACTGGAGCGAGCATTTCATTCCCAAGGCGTGTTATCATTTATAAAATAACTAATTAGGTAATAACCTTTAACACACAAACGTCATTTCACAATTTTTTTTAATTGTGAAATGGAAAATTCTCGTACGTTTTCTGAGATCCTATTGTAAAAGTATATACGAGGTGTGTTCAAAAAGTAAGGTGACTGTGAAATTTGGCGGGCAACGTACTTTTGATTATCGATTTTTTTATTTTGTTATGTTGGTACACTCTTCCCGAACATCTGTAGCAAGTTTCAAGTGTATAGCATTTTTTGTTTGGTTGGGAGAGGCGTAAAGGTTATAAGTGTTTTGCGTGCTCGGCGATTTCTTGCTATCGAAAAATATGGATTTGCATCAAATTTTGTGTAAAAAATAAAATAAAGTGCTCCGAAACACTTAAAATGTTGACAGTGGCATACGGTGAAACTGTTCTGAGTAAAAAAAATGTTTACAAGTGGTACAAACTCTTCCAAGATGGCCGGGAAGATGCCAATGACGAGCCTCGCTCTGGACGCCCAAGCACGTCAACAACTGATGAAAACGTTCAAGCAGTGAAGAAAATTGTTCTGGAAAATCGTCGAATCACTATCAGAGAAGTTGCTGAGGATGTTGGTATATCGCTTGGCTCGTGCCATGAAATTTTTTCTAACGTTTTGGGCATGAGACGTGTGTCAGCGAAGTTTGTTCCGAAATTGCTCATCATTCATCTTTGCTGGTGAGAGATTTTTTGGCCAAAAACAACACCACAATCATGCCTCAGCCACCATATTCACCGGATTTGGCCCCATGTGACTTTTTCTTGTTCCCAAAACTAAAGAGACCTATGAAAGGACGGAGATTTGCAACGATTGAAGAGATAAAGACTGCATCGCTGGAAGAGCTCAAGGCTATACCGAAAAGTGCTTATGAGAAGTGCTTTGACGATTGGAAAAACCGTTGGCATAAGTGTATTGTATCTGAGGGGGATTACTTTGAAGGGGACAACATAAATATTGATAAATAAATAAATATTTTTTCTTAAAAATACAAAGTCACCTTACTTTTTGAACACACCTCGTACACTGTCCTATAAAAGAATTGCGGACTCGATGCAATCGATTTACTAATCGATATATAAATATCTAGAGAGACAAATAACTATTCCTTTATTCATTCATTCTCTAGTTCATTTATACAAACACCGACAAAGACAACATTATGTATATGTATACAGACTCATCTGTAGAGAACAAATTTAGAAAGACATATTATTTATTCATTCATTTATCATTACATATATTCGACCAATTCATTCGTTCATTCATACACACAGACAAATGAAGACTCATCTAAGAAAATGAATGACCATTTCCATTCATTCATTCGTTCTTTAATCTGTTTATTCGTCAATTTTTTATTAGTTTGAGAGAATTTTTGTTTATTTTTTATTTTAATTGATTATTTTATGCATAAAATTATATTAATTTTATATTCTTTTAAGTTTCAAATTCTTTCTATTGATTTTTTTCAAAATCAAAATATTCTTTATTCAAGTAGGCTATTATAGGCACTTTCGAATCGTCAATTTACAAAGGTGTCAGTCGTGTCAGTCCTAACGGAAGCTACCACCGGAGAGGAAGGCAGTTCTGATGAGAAGAGCCGGCTAGATTTTAAATTACCATAGTTTTAACTTAAAAAGAACTTTTTTAACTATATTTTTTTTTAGCATACACCAAGGAATCAAAAATTACGAATGTGAGAAATGCGGAAAGAAATTCCGCACTCGAAATCAAATAAGACATCATATGGTGAAACACAGCGACGCTAAAGACTATTACTGTGTGGAGTGTGATGTTAGGTGAGTATATATACAAAGACATACCCAGAAATATAGATACATATCCAGACATATACAGACACTTCCAGACATACACAAACGCATCTAGACATACACAAACATGTCAGCAGCAACAGATATATAAAGACACGCCAAGTTGTATACAGACACACTCAGACATATACAGACACATCCAGACATATACAGACACCCCTAGATATATACAGACATACACATCAAAAGATATACAGATTCTTCGACATATATCTGTAACATATCTAAAATATAAAGATATGTATAAACATTAGTTTTTTTCTGAAGATACTTCGGGATAAATCATTTCTGTCTTAATGCTCTCCTATACACTCTCCAAAACTTAAAATTACCTTAAAAAAATTAAAGTGAGGCTTGAATGAGTGGTTGCAGGTTCGATTTCCATTCGGGGGAATTATCATATTTAAAATATTATAAATTCCTTCTGGAAAGACAAACCGTGACGTTGAATTCCGTCACTGAACCGTTCCTTCGAGCCGATTTTAAATACATGTTATTTTAGTATATTTATTATTATTTTTAATTTCTTATAGATTTAAATCAGCTCATACTCTCCGACAGCATTTGAAGAGAACGTCGAAACATAAAGATAAGAAGAGCCTAAAGTAAGATTTTTTAAATTGTTTTTTTAATGAAGGAATTTTATTTTTAATTTATTTATATTTTTATATAAATATTCTTTCTATTTCTTTCTTTTAACTTTACGCTGTAACCTGCATATATCAGGGTAGATAGACGGAACCTGAGAACCATAGTGTTAAGACATTTGACAATTGAACTCCGTTCTCTTACAGTGAGAGAACGGAGTTCAATTCAGTTCTCCACTTTCCGCCGAATTGAGGCATTGCGTGTTGAGTGGCGGAACTCAATGCCGCGCTTTACCTTGTTACTAAGCCCAAGAAATGAAAATACTAAATTTTACATTTTCTGTAGTGGGAATCGAACCCACAACCTGTCGCGTTTGCAGTCGCACGCTTGTGCCTCTGCGCCACGACAGGCGTCAAATAATATATAAATATTAACATATTAATTTTATAAGAAAGAGTTATGTACTTAAGTGGAGTGCTTACAGTCGTAGCGCGGCACAAGCGTGGTACTGTAAAGGTGGTTGTGGGTTTGATACCCACTTCAGGAAATGAAATTTGTTTGGTGGTAGGAGGTTCGTCCTCCGTCTGGCTCGCGACCACTATCATGTCAAAGACGAACCGCCAAATATCTTGTGATGTGTTCCGGTTCGATGGCATGTAAGCCAGGTTTTCCCCTTTCCCACCCATTCTTTCCCAAAAATGTGGTGGTTCCGATAGCGGACTACTACATTATCCTCCCCTTCCGTCTCTATCCTCTAGGTTGGCAACGCATCTACAACATCTCTGGTGGTGTAGATGTTCATGGGCGAAGGTAACCACTTACCATCAGGTGGTCCTTCTGCTCGTTTGCCATCCGTTATCCATAAAAAAAAAAAAGAAATATTAAATATTTATAATAATTCATATTGAATATTTTCGTTACCTCACTCTGGTAACGAGGCAAAGGAGTTGACTTACGCCGTTAAGCACGCAATGTCTTAATTCGGCGGAAAGTGGGGAACGGAAGTAGTCTTATTAGAACGTAATGTTTTAACACAAAGTTTTTCAGGTTCTCTCTGTTTATCCTACCTGATATGTATGGGATACAGTGTCAAAGTATTTCTACTGTACTGTTAAATCTACTAGAGTCATCTCTAAATTTCATATTATGTGAAATTATGTATAATTTCAAAAAGTCCCCAATTCTTCTAACTACTAATTCAAGCTTGCATTGAACATAATAAAATATTCCTATTTCTTTTGACTAGTATACAAATTCGATTTTTATTGGCTATTTATTCTATCTATCTAGTCTTGTTATCCCCAATATATCAAATAGACATGAGCAATGGGAATGCTTATATAAAACAATGTTCATTTTACCCATTCACGCTATATTCCGCATATAGCAGGGTAGGCAGAGGAAACCGGAGAATCGACGTGTTAAGACACTCCATTCTCTTTTAATATTTCTGTTCCCCATTTTCCGTCGAACTGAGACATTGCGTGCTGAGTGGCGGAATTAAACGTCGCGCTTTGTCTTGTTACCAGAACGAGGAATAAAATATTAAATATTGCCACGACAGACCTCATTCAATACAATTCTTGAAATATGTGGAATTTCGTTGAGTTCCGTCCCTCAGCACGCAATGCCTCAATCTGGCGGAAAGTGGGGAACGGATTTGTTGAAAGAGAACGGAGTGTCTTAACACTAGGTTCTCAGATTCAATTTGCCTACCCTGCTATATGCGGGTTACAGTTAAGTTAAAAAAAAAATGTGTAATTTCAAAAAGTCCCCATTTACTCCCAAATAGACACGAATGCCCAACATGCACAAAGCGTTTCGAGACGGAGTCGCAGCTGGTGACGCACGCGCGCGTGCAGCACGAGGGCGTGCGCGAGCACCGCTGCGCGACGTGCGGCGCCGCGCTCGCGTCGCGCGCCTCGCTCGCCAAGCACGCGCGCTCCGTGCACGCCGCGCAGCGCCCGCCGCCCGCGCACGTGTGCCACACCTGCGGGAAGATGTTCCGGGTGAGCGGGGAGCGGGGGGACAAACTAAGAAAATAAGAAGAAGTAACCTTTATAGCGTCTAACCTTGCCGGCGTCTGACTGTGAAATGCAATAGGTTGTGGGTTCGATTCCCACATAGAGAAATGTTTACATTCAAATTATTTTCATTTCTTAGCTCTGGTAAAACACAACACGGCGTTGAGTTCCGTTGTTAACTCTGATTATACAATGCGTCAAGCTGTAAAAAAAGTGATCGTTATTTTAGTGTTTTAGCTTCACGCCGTATCCCGTACATTGCAGGGTAGGCACAGAGAACCAGATAAACTAGTGTTGAGTCACTCCATTCTCTTTTAGCATTTCCGTACCTACTTTCTGCCGAATTGAGTAATCATTTTTTATATTGTTTCTTTGGAAATCTTAGGCCAAATCAACATTAGTTAACCACGTAAGGACACATACTGGGGAGAAGCCATACGAGTGTGATACTTGTGGAAGGAGTTTCGCCCAACGCACCGCCATGAGGACACACATCAAGCTTGTTCACCTAAAAATACATAGAAGTGCTAAGGTGAGGGTTTGTCATGTCATGACGTGACATGACATAACAAGATAGGGTTGAGTGTGATTTGATTTGGCTTGGCTTGTTAGCCATGTCATTGATTTGATGTGGCTTGTTAGCCATTTCAATGATTTGTCGTGGCCTGTCACTTATGTTATTAATTTTATGTGGTTTGTCAGTCACGTTATTGATTTGCCATGACTTGATGGCCATGTCATTGTTTTGATGTGGCATGTCAGTCATGTTATTGACTTATAGTGACTTTTAGTGTCGTGTAAAAGTGTGATGTGATGTGATTATATCACTTCAAATTTAGAAATTATTTTAATGCGTTTGAAAAAGAAACTAAATAAAACACATAAATAAATAAAAACTCCTGTCGTGTCTTGAGGCACAAGCGTGCGACTGTAAACGCGACGGGTTGTGGGTTCGATTCCCATTCCAGGAAATGGAATTTTTCATTTTCTGGGTTTGGTTAGCAACAAGGCAAAGTGCGGTGTTGAGTTTCGCCACTCAGCGCGCAATGCCTCAATTCGGTGGAAAGTGGGGAACGGAGTGTCTTAACACTAGGTTCCCTCTGCCTACCCTGCTATATGAGAGATACAGCGTGAAGCTATGTATGTATGCTACATACATAACATTTCAAAATTCAAAATTGTTTTATGCTATGATTCTATTGTATTGTCAACGAATCTAGGCATATGAGCAAATTTTTAAGCAATTTAAAGCACCCGATTGGGAATGGAACCCACAACTAATCATATTTACAGAAAGCATTAGGTTTGATTCCCAGTTACGTAAATTTTTTTTTATTGTTTCAGATGAAACCCAAACTGCCTTTACCAGAAACATTACCAAAAACAGACGTTTTCAAAGAAGAATCTCCGATCATGTTTGAATGGCGTCAGGGAATACAGAATGAGTTCTTTACTGTTACAGCGGGACCTTGAATTTGAGTGAAACTTTATGTAACGAAAATGCGTCACGATAGAGAAACAAACTGGGGAGAGAGTGAGATAGAATATATATTTTTTTCTGCTACACGCTTTACCCTGCATGGCAGGGTAGACAGAGAGTAGTGTTAAGACACGACGTTTTTTGCTTTCGCCCGAATTCGAGTTACTGTGTGCTAAATAGTGGAGTGTCTTAACACTTGTCGTGGCTCAGAGGCAAAAGCGTGCGACTGTAATTGTGACAGATTGAGGGTTCGATTCCCACTCCAGGAAATGGAATTTTTCATTTACTGAATTTGGTAACAAGGCGCGAAACAGAGTGCGGCGTTGAGTTCCGCCAATCAGCACGCAATGCCTCGATTCGGCGGAAAGTGAAGAACGGAGTGTCTTAACACTAGGTTCCCTCTGCCTATCCTGCTAGATGCGGGATACAGCGTGAAGCTGAAAAAAATATAGAAGTGAAGAATCCATGATGATGCAATGAACATTTTTTTTTATCAAATTAATAAAATAAATGTTACATAGTCCATCATGTGTTGACATACACTTTCATTTAAATAAGTCACAGTTTCTTTGACGTGTTTATAATTCTCCCAATAGTCAAAGTCAAAAGTCAAATAATTTTATTCAAAATAACAAGTTACAAGCTTCATTTTTGAACGTCAAATAATTACCACCGGTTTTTTTAATGGATAACGGATGGCAAACAAGGACCACCCGATGATGGTAGTGGCTACCTTTTGCCCATGACCATCTACAACACCAGGAATGTTCTAGATGCGTTTGCCAACCTAGAGGACCAGATAGAAAGGGGAGGACAATGTAGTAGTCGCTATCAGAACTACAGATTTTGGGAAAGGATAGGTGGGAAAGAGGAAAGCCTGGCTTACATGCCATCGAACCGGAACACATCATAAGATATTTGGCGGTTCGTCTTTGACATGATAGTGGTCGCGAGCCAGATGGAGGACGAACCCCCTACCACCAAACAAAAACTAAATTTAATGCCTCAGACCTGAGAAGAATCGGCGCAAGAAACTCAGCGGGTTTTTTTTTTTATTTTCCTAAAACTTACATTCATCTCACTCTCTGGTGTAATTTTCTGAAATGTCTCTTTTCACATACACATGTCTTACACACATCTCTTTCATATAACAAAGTAGAGAGAGATATAATCTAGTGTCTAGACTCTCTGTTTTCGATACATACGTCGGAATTATAGAACGGAGAGTTTTAACACTGGGCTCTTTACCTTCTTTGCCTATATGAGATAAAATAAATATTTGTACATACATACATACATACATATATAACTTCACGCTGAATCCCGCATATAGCAGGGTAGGCAGAGTGAACCTAGTGTTAAGACACTCCGTTCCCCACTTTCCGCCGAATATTTGTACATGTAAATAAATATTTTTTAATGCAAGTTCCTTTAAAATGAAATTATTGACGTCAATGTTTGACGCGACAAAGTGTAATATGACTTTGACGTAATAAAGAAATGTGTGATTTTTCTAGAAATTGTCTTTTTTTATATATCCTCGTTCTAGTAACAAGGCAAAGCGCGGCGTTGAGTTCCGCCGCTCAGCACGCAATGCTTCAATTCAGTGGAAACTGGGGAACGGAGTGTCTTAACATTAGGTTCTCAGGTTCCCTCTGCATACCCTGCTATATGCGGGATACAGTGTGAAGCTAAAAAAAATAATATAATTTGGGTCTTTTTCCGCATTGATTGGGTGTTAAGTGGCGGAACTCAACGCTGCGCTTTGATATACCAGAGTAGGGAAATGAAAATAATTTGAATTAAAACATTCTTTCTAGTAGTATATATCGAACCCAAATAAAAGATAAAGCGTGAAGTCTTTAAAACTTTTGGGGGCAACGTGATTTTTATGGGGAAAAGTGGAAATTATGGGGAATTATGGAAATTATGGGGAAATTTGGAAATTTTTGGGGGAAGTAAGAGTTTTCGGGGAAAGGTGGAAATTATGGGGAATTTGGAATGTTTTGGTGAAAGTGATTTTTTTTGGAAAAAAATGAAGTTCAAATTAGTGAAAATTTTGGTGAGAAAAAAGATAATTTATGGGAGAAAATGAAAGTGTAAATTATGGGGAAAAGTGAAATTATGAGGAAATGTTGGAATTATAGTCAAATTTGCAAAACATGGGGAAGTGATAGAAATTATTGAAGGAAAGTGGAAATTTTGGGGAAAAGAAATGAAAACATTCGTATATTTTGTAGTAAAGTTACACGTTTATTAACTACTTACAAGGGTCGGGTGTTTTTTTTGAAAAAACATTGTTTTTTTTTAATTACCAAAAAAGGCGTAGACTACAGCCAATTAAATTTTTACAATTTTTTTTGGTTGTTTTAAATCTAAAAAAAATTATATATTTAGTTTTTTTTTTTCAAATTTTGGTTACGTTCTATAAAATTACGTCTAATTACAAAAATGTTGTCAATAATGTACAAGATGTTGAATTTTTTTGTCTAACAATATTTTAAGTGATGATGATGTAAAGAAAAAATAAAAATATAGGATTTTTTTAAGTGCTTAAATCATATTTAAGAGTAATTTTAGTAAAAAATATTTTTATATTCACCAAAACTGTACTTTAGTGAATGTAATCATATTTCAATATTTTTTTACCACTTAAACATACATACACAGCTTCACGCTGTATCCCGCATATAGCAGGGTAGGCAGAGGGAACCTAGTGTTAAGACACTCCGTTCCCCACTTTCCGCCGAATTGAGGCATTGCGTGCTGAGTGGCGGAACTCAACGCCGCGCTTTGCCTTGTTGTTGTTGTTTGTTTTGTTTTTATGTTATTTAAATGATATAATTGTAAGATTTTTTTGTGTTTACTAAATACAAACATTTATTTCTATAATTGTGAATGTCTTAGCACTAGGTTCCCTCTGCCTATCCTGCTATATGCGGGATACAGCGTGAAGCTATGTATATATATTTATATATTTATATATATATATATATATATATATATAT
>JAKGSA010000762.1:44976-71534 GCA_033558755.1 Philaethria dido
TTATATATATATATATATATATATATATATATATATATATATATTATTAACATCTTGTACATTAATTGACAAAAATGGCCGATTTTACCAAAATTTTAAAACAAAGCATTATGGCAGTGAGTTTGAAATTACAAATGAAAATTAGGATTTTTTTTATATTTAGATATATAATACTGTACTATAGTCTTTTTTGCTTCAATTGAGAATCGAACTGGTAATACTTAATATTATAAAAAAAGAAAGTGTGTTTGTTTCTTTGTGTTTTTGTTTTGTTCTTTTTGTTTGTTTTTGTTTGTATTGTTTGGTTTGTTTATTCTTCTTTAACGTAGTGATGTTATATTATGATTAAGGATAGTGAAGAGTGATATAAGCTACTTTACCGCGGTAAAACAATTCATTCTATTGGAAGATAATTTTTTTATCTTCATGCTGTAACATATCCCGCACATAGCAAGGAAGGCAGGGAACGTGAGAACGTAGTGTCTTAACACTAGGTTCTGTTAAGACTTCCGACTTCCGTTCCCCACTTTCCGCCGAATTGAGGTATTGCGTGCAGAATGGCGGAACTCAACGCCGCGCTTTGTCTTGTTACCAAAGCGAGGAAATGAAGGTATTCATTATTATAAATATTTTTATATTTCCGTTGTAGGTTAGATACACACTTGAAATTATTTTTATTTCATTTCGTTGGTAAAGAACGGTATTAAGTTTTGCGGTTTCTGTAATAAGCGAAAATAGTAGACTATAAACGCGATAGATTGTGGGTTCGATTCCCACTCCAGGAAGTGTAAAATTTAGTATTTTCATTTCTTGGGTTTGGTAATAAGGCAAAGCGCGGCGTTGAGTTCCGCCACTCAACACGCAACGCCTCAATTTGGCGGAAAGTGGGGAACGGAATTGTTCTAAGAGAATGGAGTGTCTTAACACTAGGTTCTCTGGTTCCCTCTGCCTACCCTGCTATATGCGGGATACAGCGTGAAGTTAAATTAAAATTTTCTTTACACTAGGTGTCTTGGCATGAATATATAAAAAAAGATAAAGGTGATAACACATTCTCTAAAGAATACAGATTACAAATAATTTTTAAATATATAACTTTTTTTTTTTTTACAAATTTCAATTAAAAAGACAATAGTACAGCCGTATAAAAAAAAAAAAAATTTCTTAGACTATAATAAAATAGTGATGTGTCAAATATTGCTTACGATTTTTTTTTTAAATTAATATTGCACTTTTAAATTTACATTTAAAAAGAAAATAGAAGAGAGATTTTTTTTTAATATATATTTATAAATAATTTTTATTCACTAACACATTTTATTGCTTATAATACTAGTTTTTGCCTGCGTTTGTGTGATTGACTACATATAGAATGATTTTTGTAGAAAACAGTTTAAAAAAAAAAACATATATTTAGTATACGTATAAAAATTTGAACGCAGCGGGATTCGAACCCGCGTTTCTTGGAAACCGTGTAAATATGTTTTTCGTTTCATAAGTGTGTGATTAACACTTCGAAAATATTTAATAAATAGCATTCTCTGTTGCCAAATGATTGTTCTTTGAAATAATTTTTGTATAGCAGAAATTTGTAAAAATCTCTCTACAGAGATGATAACAACATAAATAAGTTGTAACAAGCGTATAAGACTTTCGACGCAGCTGTATGTAGAACGCATGGCGCTGTGGTCAGAGCGCTTAAACGGTTTCCACGAGGTGCGGGTTCGATCTCGCTGCGTTCAAATTTTACGTTTTCTAAATATGTTTTTCAATAATAAAAAAAATTCAATTTTATGAAAAAAAAAAAATTATGTAATAAAAGTAATCTAAATTAATAAAAAAAGATATGTTTTTAAAGTGATTTTTAACTAGAAAAAATGTAAAACAATAATAATAATAATATAAATCACTGAAAAAAAGGTAAAAATATCTAAAATTAATTTTGAATGACATTATTATATAATAAATTCATTTACATACATTTTTAATTAAAAAAATATATTAATAAATTATACAACTTTAAAAATTATTAAAAAAAAAATATTCAGAATTAAATTTTAAATTAATGCTTTATATTGTTTTCCTTTGAAACTATATTTAGGGACTAGAAAAAAAAAAATAAATCATAGTATATAAAAAATAATGACATTAAAAATGACATAAGAAGTGACATTTATTAAAAAACCCTCTTATGTCACTTTTTTTTTTAAATTTAAATCTTTCTTTGGTTTTGGTTCTTAACTGTTTTCTCTAACATACAGACAAGACTATTATATTATTATTTTAATTACTTAATATATAAATTCATTTATGATGCATTTTAAATTAAATGGAAAAAATTTTAAGCACTAATCTTAGACTAAGATCTCATGAAAATAGGCCACAATTGGATATAATTTAACAAAATATTACAGATAATTATTAGCATAAATTATGACAATAGGAAAGGTTAAAAAGTAAAATTATTACGATTAACTCATAAACTCAGAACTTAATATAAATGGGACCACATCACAAGAAATCATCCAAATTGGTTCACCCAGTAAACAGTTATGAGGTTTGAGGTTTTTATGAGGTGATCTTTTTTTTTATTGGTTAACGGATGGCAAACGAGCAGGAAGACCACCTGATGGTTACTTTCGCTCATGAACATCTAGAACACCAGAGATGTTGTAGATGCGTTGCCAACCTAGAGGATACAAATGGAAGGGAATACAATGTAGTAGTCCGCTATCGGAACCACCACATTTTGGGGTAAGGGTGGGTGGTAAAGGGGAAAAACTTGAAAGGGGTAAAAAAAAAAGAAAGTAAAACGGAAATCCTCCTTTCTTTTCTTTTAATAATTTATCAAACAAACAATATTTAAAATAAAAAATAAACTATACAAAAATAACAAAATTAAACTTTACACAGATAATATATAAATTAAAAAATTAATAAAAACAATAAAACATTATTCCTAGGCCCAATAATTTCATGAGATTTATTTAAATATATTATATATACAGCGTTAGAAAATATACCCACTTAACCTACAAAGTGAATTGTTGTGCTTTAAAATTATTCAGTCAGAATAAATGTATGTCTTTAACATTAAAAATTAGTTTAAAAAAAATAATTTGAGCCATAGACAAAATATAAAATAAATAAATAAATAAAGAATAAAATGGAATATATAATTTATGATATCTATTATTAATATGTATTATGTCATTTTATTTTATTTCATAAAAAAAAAATATATTTTTTTTTTTTTTTTAAATAAACAAAAAGTTAAAAAACATGGCAGTGTTTTTTATAATATTATGCTTTTAAGGAACATTAATTTAGATTTAAACATTATTATTCAAATATTAAAAAGAAAAACAATAAAATAATATATAAAAAAAAAAACAAAAAATGGCGGCTTAACAATACGTCAATTTGACATTCAAAATGACATATAAAATGACATTTCACATATTATATAATATAGATTAAATAAAATAAATATCAATGCGATGTTCACAACTTTTCGATTAATTCGTTTTATTACATTTTATTGATTCACTATTAGTTTAAAAGAACATGTAGAAGAGAGAGATCTTTCACCAAGCCCTCTGACTCTTGAAGTCATTAAAAAAGTGTAGTTACATCATGTTTCATACAGTGTTTTTTATATCGAAAAAAAATATATATACATACATATAGGCAGAGGGAACCTAGTGTAAAGACACTCTGTTCCCCGCTTTTCGTCGAATTGAGGTATTACGTACGTGCGTGATTGCGTGTCCACAACCTGTCGCGTTTACAGTCGCACGCTTGTGCCTTTGCGCCACGACAGGTGTATATATATATATATATATATATATATATATATATATATATATATATACTATAAAATTAAAAAAACTATTTATATAGGAATTATGTTATAATATTCCATAAACAGAGTGAAAAATAGATAAGAGATATTTTTTATGAAATCTAACAGTGAATCAATAAAATCATCATACATACACATATTTTAAATATATCATTAACATAATGGACTATACTTAACATTAGCTTAATCTGAAGAAAAAAAAAGAAATCACAGATAAAGAAAAACAAAAAAATTTGGTGTCCAAATTAACCGTCTCACGATTTTTTTCATTTAAAAAATCCATTGTCTAATTACATTAAATCTAGACAGACTTGGAATTACACGTAATATATAATATTTGCTATTACTACATCAGAAAATTAAAAAAAAAAAACACTTTTTAATCTGTCAATTCTTAATTTTTTATCAACAGATTAAAAATATTTAAATCATAGTATAAACAAAACGTTGGTGTTATCAGTGTCACTGGTTGACGTTTCGGGGAAGTCCCCATCATCCTACGAACATGTAAGCTGCTATAAGAAGGTACCCGACACCCAGAGAGGGGGTCCCCGCGGCCGCGAAGCCGACGGGGGATAACTCGTCCGCATGAGCTGTGTGGGAACCCCCGAGAGTGTGGAATTGGAATATATCGCTGACCTGGAAATTAACGAAACGATTGGGTGTTAAAAAAGAGGCTTCACGTAATCAGAGAGAACTTAGTGTCAAAATACTCCGTTATTTTTTTTATCTTCACGCTGTATCCCGCATATATCATTGTAGACAGAGGGAACCTGAGAACCTAGTGTTAAGACACTCCGTTCCCCACTTTCCGCGGAATTGAGGCATTGCGTGCTGAGTGGCGGAACTCAACGCCGCGCTTTACCTTATTATCAGAGCGAGGAAATGAAAATACTAAACATTATTTCATTTCCTGTAATGTGTCTCGGACCGATAACCTGTCGCGTTCACAGTAGCGCGCTTGTGCCTCAAGACACGATGTTATTTCAATGTAAAAATATTAGACTACAGATATGATACATGAGCATTACATAAATATTCCCTTGAAAGTGAATCCAATTTATATTAATATCTCTAGCTCTTAAAGCTTTCTGCCCCAACCATTTATCTCACATTAACAGTAAATGCCTAGCCGTGGAGCGCAGAGGTTATCAAGGTGTGATCGTAACGCGACAGGTTGTGTAGCGATCTCCACTAGAAATAGAATTTTTCGTTTCCTGTTTGGCAACAAGGTGAGCCGGCGCCGAGTTCCGCCTCCAACACGCACAATGCTTTAATACGAAAAGGTGCGGGGAACGAAAACTTAATAGGTCTGAGGCAAAAGCTCTTATCCTAGGTTCTCAGGTTCCCTCTGCTTAACCTGCTAGATGCGGGATACAGTATAAAAAAATATAACTATTTCAACATAACTACCTCGTTCCAACCATATCTGTTCTTCGCTTGAACAATAGCCTCATACACAGCGCCGGGTTCCAATCCGCGCAACTCGTGCGCCACGCGGTGTGTGAGCGCGGCGCTCGGCGCCGGCGCTGGTATAACTACATCATGCCAACGACCTGGCTGCTGGTATGATTCGTTTATCTGGAAGGGAGTTATAAATAAGTAAATAAACAATAATAAAAATATGGAAACAAACATTCTTCATGTTTTTTTTTTAACTTCACGCTGTATCCCGCATATAGCAGGGTAGGCAGAGGGAACCTGAGAACCTAGTGTTAAGACACTCCGTTCTCTTTCAACAAATCCGTTCCCCACTTTCTGCCAGATTGAGGCATTGCGTGCTGAGGTGCGGAACTCAACGCCGCGCTTTGCCTTGTTAGCAAACCCAGGAAAAGAAAAATTCCATTTCCTGGAGTGGGAATTGAACCCACAACCTGTCGCGTTTACAGTTGCACGATTGTGCCTCTGCGCCACGACAGGCGTTAACATTCTTGTTCATAAACAATTTATATTTTTTGAATTGATTGATTCGAATTTTGTTAAATACTTTAAACGCAATAATATTCGATATAAAGAAAGAAAATACAACCATAAATCGAAGGAGGAAAATGTGAATTAGGCAAGCCGGTACATTTAGAGAAGCCGATATATATAGGGAAGTCGGTACATATATTTAGAGAAGCCGGTCATTTTTAGAGAAGTCGGTATATTTAGGGAAGCTGGTATAGTATGTAAAGGTCAATTTAGTAATTTCACTATCAAATTTTGGTGATTTTCTAAGGCGGTTTTAGATGTCAGAGCTTGATTTTTGTTCAATTTTATACCCAACATTTTACTGGCGACCTTTTTTTTAGCTCTCATTCCTTTCTTGACCATGTTTTTTGCAAATTCAATGACAATTTAAGCTCTACATTTTCCTGGCTACCCTTTTTTTAGGTTAAAGGTTATTTTAAAAATTAAGGTAAGCTGGTGGGAACCGTGTTGTATGGACGCCTCGCTGTGAAAGGGGAATTTATGAATTCAGAGCATAATGCCGTTTGCTGTGACGGGAAACCACTCGATCCTACTACTATCCTACTACCTACCAATCCACGCCAACAGATGTTTCATATCAATAATTTATTGTTGTTATGTTGTATGTTGGTAACATTTATAGTTGTTATGTTGTATGTTGGTAACATTTATAGTTGCTATGTTGTATGTTGGTAACGTTACTGTTACTAGTTTAGACTTTACTTAGACTTATACAGAGTGTTTTATTTGTGTGTAGAACAAAATAAACTTGAATTATATTGAAAGCTGGCCATATAAAAATATTAACTATTCTTATAATAAAATGTTATTCGTTTTAATAAATTACACATTTAGCTTATTGTTTGTGTGTGTTTTTTATTATTTGCACGCAGAGAACGGAGTGTCCTAACACGTGCGACCCGACGTGTTAAGACACTCGGTTCCCTCTGTCTACCCTGCTATGTGCGGGATACAGCGTGAAGTTCAAAAAAAGATTAGTTCAATGATCTAATGTCTTAACTCACCGCCAATTGTCTATACAGTAGCCTCAGTTCATCTAAAGGAGGATAACTGTCGACAGCAAAAGCAAGTGTGTAGGAGTGTCTGGCGCGTGCTAAAGGCGGCGATGTGAACCGCGCGGCGCCCGGACGTCCTGATACTTCGACATGTTGCCGTGCTCTGCCTAGTGAATTGTCTGCTACACACCTGTAACAAAAAAAATATATAAGTTTACATAATATTTACTCCGTTCCCCAAGGAGTAAAGATATTGAGTGGGGAACGTAGTGTCTTAACACTAGGTTCTCATGTTCACGCTGCCTAAAATCAAAATAAAAATATTCTTTATTCAAGTAGGCTATTGCAAGCACTTTCGAATCGTCAATTTACAAAGGTGTCCTAACGGAAGCTACCACCGGCTCAGAAGGCAGTTCCGCTGAAAAGAGCCAGCAAGAAACTCAACAGTTGCTCTTTTCAAATAAAATTTTTACAATAAATATACAACTATGATGAGCCTCCCGACTCCCGACTCCCGACTCCCGACTCCCGGGTGAGCGTCAACAGCATTTAAATCCACACATTGACATCATTATAATATTCTTGGACAGAATAATATACTTTTTTCAATAATATGTTCTTAATTTTAACTTTAAATTGTTGAAGTGGCAGATCTGTAATTATTTCTGGAATTTTATTATACATGCGTATACCCTGTGACAAAAAAGATTTATAAACTTTTTTGAGACGAAAACTAGGTGTAATTAGCCTGCTATGTGCGGGATACAGCGGGAAGATAAAATCATATCTTTATTTTTGGTTGGTATAGGTTTTGGTAAAAAAGGGGGAGAGAAATAACTGATATATTTAAGTAGCTTAGTGGTATAAAAGGAAATGCGACAGATGTTATTAATACGAGAGAATGCTTCTTGAAACGGTGTAGAGACTAGACCGAGAACTATTATAAGAAGTGGAATAAATCTGGAAGTAAGCAAACAAAAGTGAGTATTTTTTTTTATTTATTTTCAGTTTCACGCTGTATCCCGCACATAGCAGGGTAGGAAACTGGGAATCTAGTGTTAAGACACTTCGTTTTTTTTTCAACATTTCCGATCCCCACTTTCCGGAACTCAATGCCGCGCTTTGCCTTGAGTGTTAATACACTTTATTATCTTATCATTGTTAATATTGAAACGGTCCGCAACGAACGGAGAGTCATGACACTAGGTTCTCTGTGACTACCCTGCTATGCAGGATAAAGCGTAAAGCTACTTACGTGTAATTCCCAAAGTCCTCCGGCTGCACGTTGGCAATGAGTAGCGTGTGGTTGTTGCCTCGCACCGACATAGTAACGCGTTCGGACGCGCTCAGCGGAAACGAATTCTGGTACCAGAGGACCTGGAAAGAAATTATACAATCAAATTTAACCGTAAGAGCTAAAAAACATGGGGATTAAGCTTATTTTTTTTATGATTGGGCTATATTTTTTTTTGACATCTTTAGACTAATGCCTAGAGATGCCTGCGGATTACGCAAAGATAGTTAGTAGGTCACATCACCAATGATGAAAGAAACATCAAATCAAATCAAATAATTTTATTCAAAGTAAGAAGTTACAAGCTTCATTTTTTGAACGTCAAATAATTTACCACCGGTTCACTAAATTTAATGCCTCAGACCTGAGAAGAACCGGCGCAAGAAACTCATCGGGACTTTTTTTCCTCAGTCAATACTTTACAATTATTAATTAGTGACAATGATACCTTTGAAATAGACTGGAGCGAGCATTACATTCCCAAGTCACTTCATCACTATGGACGGTCGACTAGAACGTGTCTCAAGCATACTATCATATTAATAAACATCTTTATAGTGCGTTTTTATCTTCACGCTGTAACCCGCATATAGCAGGATAGACAGAGTGAACCTGAGAGCCTAGTGTTAAGACACTCCGTTCTCTTACAACAATTTGTTCCCCACTTTTCGCCAAATTGAGGCATTGCGTGCTGAGTGGCGGAACTCAACGCCGCGCTTTGCCTTATTACCAGACCCAGAAAATGATAATACTAACATTTCCTGGAGTGGATATCGAACACACAACCTGTCACGTTTACAGTCGCACGCTTGTGCCTCTGCGCCACGACAGGTGTTAAAGATAATTTAGTAAAGAAAATATTTAGAAACACGCATAATTTTTTACTTTATTCATTAGGTTCTCAGGTTCCCTCTACCTACCCTGCTATGTGCGGGATACAGTGGGAACTTAAGAATGTAGCACTTAAGTATGTATCGCTTAATTAGATAGAGCGCTTGGACGATATCCAAGAGGTTTGGATTCGAGTCCCGCTACGTTAAAATTCTTATACGTTCTCTGAAAATGGTCTTAGAAACTTAATTGAATCGGTGAGTGCAGAAACAATGTAAGTCACAAAAAAATTAAAAATTCATATTCGATTTAAACTAGCTTAGAAAGGCAAGTTATACACTTTTTTCTCCCTCCTGCAAAATTTGAAAATACGGACTTACGTTGTTTCTGCACTCATCGATTCAATTATGGAACAGATATTGTGAATTCTATAATATACCTCAGCAGGTGGATCTGCAAGTACTGTGCACAATAACTCTGCTCGGAAACCCTCTCCAGTATGAACCCACGACCTCTCCACTGTTATCTCTGGTGGATCTGAAATTGTAATATTCAATTTATTATTTAAAAGTAATCTTGCCCACCAAATGCATAGGATATAAGTTAGTTGCGCAAAATAACACAAAATAATGAAAATGATAAAAAAGCAAACGCCTGTCGTGTCTTAAAGCACAAGCGCGCGACTGTAAACAGGTTGTGGGTTCGATTCCCACTCCAGGAAATGTTAGCGTTTTCATTTCCTGGGTTTGGTAACAAGGCAAAGTGGGCGTTGAGTTCCGCCATTCAACACGCAATGCCTCAATTCGGCGGAAAGTGGGGAACGGTATTGTTGTAAGAGAACGGAGTGTCTTAACACTAGGTTCTCTGGTTCTCTCTGCCTACCCTGCTATATGTGGAATATAGAGTAAAGTTAAAAAAAAAAGAAAGAGAAGTAAACATACAAATAAAATCATAGTAACACAAAATAAGGCGGTAACAGTAACTTATACATCAATTTACATATATTTTAGGTTGGCAACATTAAATAATACAAAATAGCAAAAAATATTTGATTACTGTCAAAAAGAAAACAAATATTGTTGAAAGAGAATGGAGTGTCTTAACACTAGGTTCTCTGGTTCCGTCTGCCTACCCTGCTATATGCGGGATACAGCGTGAAGTTAAAAAAAAAGAAATAAAAACATTGAGAATTTAACCAAACAAATAAACCCAACTTCAGATATAATGCGCTAAACAGTAATATTATTACAAATAACTCGAAAACTACACGATCTTAACTAAATTTAACTGGGACCATATCAGAAGCATCATACTCGTATGTATAAAAAAGAATAATCAACAAATTTATTCGCCATTAAACAGTTATGTGGTAGCTCACATAAAAAGCATACAGTTCGAAATTTAGAACCTCCTTTTCCTGAAGTCCTCAAAAACATTATAAACACAAAAACACACAAACAAAAACCGTAGCAACACTTAGTATAATAACTGACTGGTAACACAATAACAAGCCGGTAACAGTAACTTACACACCAATTTACACACAGTATATGTTGGTAATGAAAAATAACACAAAATAAACGCTAAATAACACAAAATAATCTGGTTACCGTTAAAAAAGAAAAAATAATTAACAAAAAAATATTATAAGATAAACTGGTAACACAATAACCAGTCGGGAACAGTAACTTACACAACACTTGCAGTTGGAACTCGGTAACTATAGGTTGTCCCACACCGTTGTCGACAGTGCACGCGTATTTACCGCTGTGTTGGCGTTCTAAACACCCGATAACTGTGGTTGAGCACCTTCTGCTAGACGTGATGCTTGTTTCGTTCCTGAAAGTATAAAAATTCATACAACGTGCCATATCACGAGCTGGCGGTGGGTGCGCATCGCGTTACAGAGAGAGGAGAACGAATGTCGGTGAGCTTACGACACAACGTGTGGGTTTAAGGGGCCTTTAAATGCGTATTAACGTTCTAAACACTGTCCGTGCTCCTCCCTCTACCTGATCATATTTAAAAAGATTCTGCGAATGCCGCCCCTTCGAAATACGTGCTAGAAATATGAACTGATAATAGTTTACAGACAGGCCGAGGATCTTTTAGTAGATTATACAGTTTCACTGTTATACCTCTTCCATACTATGAAACTATAACGGGGGATAATAATTAGATAATATAGCATTTTGTATTACAAGTTCGGGTATAAATAAAAATACTTTTTATATAATCATTTCATTGAGTTAAGGGTTTGAACCCATTACCATTGGGTTTAAAATCAGATCCATTGGTAATAATAAAAAAAAAATAAAAATCTTTATTTAGACTTAAAAAAAAAATCACATAAATAAAGTTTGATTATGACTACAACTATAGTAGTTGAGAACTGTGTTGCAATCATTAATGCCCTCCTCCACAAAATTAATTAACAATTCTAAGCCGACATTTTTTTTTTTTTTTTTATGGATACCGGATGTACTTGAAGCAAGGCAGAAGGACCGCCTGATGGTAAAGTGGTTACCTTCGCCCATGAACATCTACAACACAAGAGATGTACTAGATGCGTTGCCAACCTAGAGGATACAGATGGAAGGGAGGATAATGTAGTAGTCCGCTATCAGGAACCACCACATTTTGGGAAAGGATGGGTGGGAAAGGGAAAACCTGGCTTACATGCCATCCAGACAGAACACATCGCATAAGATATTTGGCGGTTCGTCTTTTGATAAAGAAGATCTATTATACTAATTATTATATTAAAAGATAAAACTTATTTACAAAGTTTGGAAAGTCTCAAAAAATCCTAATGAACCTAATTTTACCTATTATTATTATATATATATATTATTTTTATCCATAAAAATTAAAAAGTTTTTACTACAGTTCTTGTTTTCAATACACAGAAGTTGAGATGACATCGTCACAGTTAAAAGTTTGTAGCATAAACAGAATAAATATATGTTTCATTTTAAATTTTACAAATTTAGCTCACTGATGCGCATTCAATTTTTAGTAAAGAAAAGAGCTCTACCTATAAATCGGCATGAAAGGCTGGAGGCCAGTGTCTATACATTGAATTATCCTGGCATGACATTATTGCGTCTTTAGTTTAGTCTAGTTCTTTAGTTTTAGTTTAGTTACCTACAACGCCTGTAAACGCAACAGGTTGTGGGTTCGATTTCCACTCCAGAAAATGGAATTTTTAATTTCTTGGGTTTGGTAACAAGGTAAAGCGCGGCGTTGAGTTCCGCCACTCAGCACACAATGCCTTAATTCGGCGGAAAGTAAGGAACGGAGTTGTTCAAAGAGAACGCAGTATCTTAAATACTTCATTTCCTGGAGTGGGAATCAAACCCACAACCTGCCGCGTTTACAGTCGCATGCTTGTGCCTCAAGACACAACAGGCGTTAAAATATGAAGATAAAAAATAAACTTACCAACTTATGCCAAGTAACAGTAGGAACAGGGTTCCCTGAAGCTCTGCACTCCAGCACAGCAGCACCACCACGTCTTGCTGCAGCATGCTTGGACTCAGGAGACGCTCTGACACTCGGTGGTACCAGGACTTCCACTGTGTGGACCTGATCTCTAGCCACTCTGTCAGATATCTGACAGACGTAGTCTCCGGCATCCTGATGGAGAAATTGGGCACTACTTTAGAAATTGTCATTTGAGGAGAGGCAATGTAATGAAAATGCGTCACGATAAAGAGACAAATACATAATTGTGTATGTTAATAAAAAAATATAGATGTGAATTTATGATTCAAATCTTAAATATGTGTAGAAGACAAATTATAAAACAAAACCAAATCAGCAAAAAGCTTTAAAGGGCCCTAGTGACTTATCACTCTGTTCTCTATCCACCTATTACTTGTTAAAATTAAAATATTAACAAAAAAGAAAACATACTTCATAAAATGCGAATGCGCAATAAAGAGGAAGAAGAGAAATTACTACGAAAGAACGATTTTTTTTTTGTTTTATGTTCCAGCAAACAAAGCCGCGGGATACAGGTAATAATAAAAAAAAACACTTGACTATAATAACATTGTTAGTAAGTTACCTTCACGACTCAATTCCAACCTTCCTTGCTATAAAAATAACGAACACCCCTTTATAGCCCCAATTATCATACATTCTGCCCGCAATTATATTTTTGAGGGCACTTTGTATTACTTTATGGGGCTGTTTAGGTTTGAGGGCAAAGTGGTAACTTAAATGGTGATTTTCATTTTTTTATTCGAAAATATGTGGTATTTTTTTTGTTGATGTCAGTTTTGAGTGTTGGTTTTTGTTTTTGATATTGTTTTGCGATTTTAGTAAAGGTTGTTTATTTTTTGGCTTCAAGCTGTATCTCGCATATAGCAGGGTAGGCAGAGGGAACCTGAAAACCTAGTATTAAGACACTCCGTTCTCTTTCAACAATTCCGTTCCCCACTTTAGGATGTGTTTAGTTTTTAACACTTATATGGATAATACAGAACGGAGTGATGTCACTTTTTGTGACTTGCACGTATTTTGGAGTTTAACCATAAATTCGTACCAATTACAATTTTTTTGACATTTTTTTAGCTTCACGCTGTATCCCGCATATAGCAGGATAGACAGAGGGAACCTAAGAACCTAGTGTTAAGACACTACGTTCCCCACTAACCGCCGAATTGTGGCATTGCGTGCTGAGTGGCGGAACTCAACGTCGCGCTTTGCTTTGTTACCAAGCCCAGGATATGAAAATACTAAACATTTATATTTCTAGTTTTTTTAAATGATTTCAAAAAAAGGAGTTGGTTGTCAATACCACTGTATTTGTGTCACCACATAACTGTTTACTGACGAATTGTTTTTAAGTTATTTCTAATATTTATACTTTAAGTACTTACTTGTGGCCCAACTTCAGTGATCTGTAAGTTATAACCATCTACCAATCGGAACCTCTCATCTCTCGTCACCATCAGGCTCGCTGCCGTCAGAACTGCTGGACCTCGTCTCCAAAGGAGTACCAGGGACCCTGGAAACATTAATTATTCTTTAGGCATCTCATCTTGCAAAAAATGTATAAAAGAATTACAGCTGGATAAGAACGTATGGCTTAACAGTCAGAGCGCTTAGACGTTTTCCAAGAGACGCAGGTTCGAGTGCTACGTTCAAATTTCCTAAGTGTGTGTTCCAAGTGTGTTCCACTTTAAAATGTCAAAAATATATTAAATTAGACCTACCTAAATTTTGTACTTGACAAGGCAGCAACAGCGTGTCTCCAACAACAGTTCTGAATGAATGACCACGGGATATGAACCTGGGACCGTCATCTGGAACAAAATCATAACAATGTAGCAAGATAAGTAAACTTAATAATAAACATTTGTCATACGAGTATGCAGGATGTTTAAAAAAATTGAAAAAAGTAAAAGAAGTTAACACGCAATGTCTCAATTCAGCAGAAAGTGGACAACGGAGTATTTTAACACGTCGGTTTTCAGATTCCCTCTGCCTACCCTGCTATATGCGGGCTTCAGCTTCACGCTGTAGCGTGAAGGTAAAAAAAAAGAAAAAGAACAATTTCACGCTTTTTCCTGCATAGCGAAAAAACTTAGTGTCTAGACACTACGTTCTCTATTTTTCGTCACAAATGAAGACACTGCGTGTTGATATGCGAAACTCAACGCCGCGCTGTGTCTTATTAGAGTGGGGTAATGAGAAAATATTAAATGATATTTTTTACAATTTAGTTAAACAGTTGCTTATTCACGTTTGCAACGTTGTTAGTAACATTTTTTTAGAATGTGTTTTTATATTAAAGTAATAAAATGGAGAGAGAAAAAGTGGCAGCGTATTGGAATTTATAAATTGAATGATACTTTTTTTTATTTTAGGAAAATAACACAGGATCTTTATATATATTGTAACCTGACTGTCATTTAGTCTACATTCTCCTTTTTCCACTGGATATTGAGACGTTTCGTGTTGAGTTGCGGTACTCAACGCCGCGTTTTACCTTACCAGGGCCAGAAAATAATACATACATACCTTTACGTATGTACCTGTACTGTATTCCGCATATAGCAGGGTAGGCAGAGGGAACCTAGTGTTAAGACACTCCGTTCTCCACCTTCCGCCGAATTGAGGCATTGCGTGCTGAGTGGCGGAACTCAACGCCGCGCTTTACCTTGTTAACCAACCCAGGTAAATGAAAAATTCAATTTCCTGGAGTGGGAATCGAACCCACAACCAATCGCTCTTACAGTCAGACACTCTCCTATATGTATATGTATATATGAATACAGATAAAAAACTATTAAACAATAAATCGTACTCCAACCGGAAGTCGTCCATTACGGGCGAAGCGGAAGTTAGTCGTTAACACTTCCCTGTGGCTATTGCCTTCAGACATGACCCTTTTAATTGGAAAAACCTAAGCCGAAGATTAAAGCTGAACCGATTTTGATTAAGCAATTATATTTTATAGTATAAAACGTTGTATCTTTTTTTTATTAAAATCAGAATGTAATCAGAATGTCACATATGTAATATATATATATATATATATATGATGTCAAGGTATTTCGCAATTTCACTATTCAATTTTGGCGATGCCTTTTTTTAGATATCAGAGCTATCTATAAGAATGTTAAAGATTGTTTTTTTTACAATTTTGTCCTGATATTTTCCTGGTGAGCTTTTTTTTAATGTCTCATACTTGTACATTGAAAAATTAGGCAAGCCGATGGGAATCGTGTTGTATCGACGCCTCGCCATTGATAAGTATCTATCTATAAATTTATAAACTTCCAGTACATTTTCTCTTTTTCTCTCTCCGTTTATTACTTTATATAAATAAGGTAAAGGAAGTGGGGAATAGACATGTTGAAAGAGAACGTAGTAATCTTAGCACTATCTGTTTTCAGCTTCCCTCTGCCTAACCTGCTATGTGCGGGATACAGCGTGAAGGTACAAACGAAAAATAATAAAAATAAAATGTTGTTAACAACGTTACTTGGCATGAATAATGGCTTACGGCTCTTTATCTGAAGTTGTAAAAATTGTTATTTCATTTTTATAATTTTTGCCACTATAGTATAACAAAGCAAAGCTTTGCGTTAAATTACATACTAAATGCACGAAATATCTTGGGTTCAATAAAAAGTGGAAGGTAGAGTGTCTTAACACTAGGTTCTCTCTGACTTCTGCACCTTCATGGCTGCGGATGGAAGGAAAGCTAAGCGAAATTATTGATATTTGTGTCCCCCGTAAATGCGTTAATAGCGTGCGTAGTACGATATATAATAATCACTTTATATAAGCATGCATGTCAAACACATGGTGACTGACATTGGCAACATTTATTTTGATAATTTTGTTTAATAAAATATATAAACGCTTTACTCAATGTCTTCAGGCACAAGCGTGCGACTGTAAACGCGACAGGTTCTGGGATCGATTCACTCAGGAAATGGGTTTTAATTTCCTGGTTTAGTAACTTAAAAGGCAAAGCGCACAGCGTTGAGTTCCGCACGTAATGCTGAATTCGAAGCGGAAAGTAAGAGACGAGATGTGCTTAACACTAGTTTCCCTCTGCCCCTGCCCTGCTATATCAAGGATACAGCGTGAAGCTATGTATGTATGTATCTATCTATAAAGTTATAAATTTCCAGTACGATTCTCTCTTTTTTTTTTTCTCTCTCTGTTTTATTACTATAAATAAGGCAAAGGAAATGAGGAAATAGGAATGTTGAAAGAGAACGTGTCTTAACACTGTGGTTCACTCAGGTTCCCTCTGCCTACCCTGCTATATATGTAGCTATGTACGAGTATGTATGTAAAATATGTGTTACACACACTTTTTTTTTTTTTTTTTATGGATAACGGATGGCAAACGAGCAGAAGGACCACCTGATGGTAAGTGGATACCTTCGCCCATGAACATCTACAACACCAGAGATGTTGTAGATGCGTTGCCAACCTAGAGGATACAGATGGAAGAGGAGGACAATGTAGTATTTCGTTCTCGGAACCACCACATTTTGGGGAAAGGATGGGTGGGAATGGGAAAACCTGGCTTACATGCCATCGAACCGGAACACATCATAAGATATTTGGCGGTTCGTCTTTGACATGATAGTGGTCGCGAGCCAGACGGAGGACGAACCTCCTACCACCAAACATAACTACACTACCATGTTTTACATTTATTACAATGATATTGTAAACAAACAGTATCAGTTCTACAGGAAATGGTTATCGGAAGTACGTTCTATGATTTTATTTAGGGAAGTAAGAAGATTAACTTAATGAATTGTAAAATCATTTGTCTATATATAAATAAGTGAAGAAACTTTGGATCATTTGGGCATTGCGTGCTGAGTGGCGGAACTTAACGCCGCACCTTGTCTTGTTACTAATTTGTATTGAAATTGTATAGATATGTCATCTATAAATAAATACGTGAAGCAAAAACTTTGGTTCCCTTTTTACGAAAATTACGCGGACGGAGGAGCATGAAACTTGGCACACTTATAGTTTATATAGAGAAGGAGTGCACAATGATAATATATTTATCTTTTTAAAATAATGCATAAAAAGTATATTAAATTAATAATATATATGTTACACACACTACCATGGTTTGACATGCATGTTTATATAAAGTGACATATATGTTGCTAGGCAACACGCTTTTAACGCGTCAACAGGAACACTAGTAAGCAATAATTATTTGAGAACTTTTTCACTTAAATCAGAAAAGATTTTAGAACTTTATTTGAACTAAAAAGTTCAAAGTTCAAAGTTAACAGACAAAAGCCGTAAAGACTGTTGAAGTCAGAACGAATTAAGAACCGAACTGAGATTTAGTATGGAGCTTCTACTTTTACAGTTTTGCATTTGACAGCAAATTTTTGATTTATAGAGGAACTTTTGTCGATTTTAACCGATTTCAAAGAAAAGAGGTTCTCGATTTGATTTTTTTTTTAACTTCACGCTGTATCCCGCATATAGCAGGGTAGGCAGAGGGAACCAGAGAACCTAGTGTTAAGACACTCCATTCTCTTTCAACATTTCCATTGCGTGTTGAGTGGCGGAACTCAACGCCGCGCTTTGCCTTATTACCAAACCCAACAAATGAATGTTCTCGATTTGATTATTTTTTATATGTACTAGTGTCCCCGTAAATGCGTTAATAACGCATTGTGTAGTGACGTATATGTCACTTTATATAAACATGGATGTCAAACCATGGTAGTGTGTGTAACATTTATTTTATTAATTTAATATACTTTTTATGTAATATTTAAAAAAATATTCCACACTCCTCTATATAAACTATAAGTGTGCCAAGTTTCATGCTCCTCCGTCCGCGTAATTTTCGTAAAAAGGGATCCAAAGTTTTTGCTTCACGTATTTATATATAGATTTATTTTTATATAGATTTACTGGGTGATATATGATTTTTATTGTTGGCTTTTAAATTAAGTTGTGATCTGACGAGTTTTTGAGTTATTCGTAACAATATTTCTTTTTAGTGCGTTTTATATTTCAACCAGCTCATGATCGCTGCCTTCCTCACTAATTCATTCAGAGGGCGGTCTGGACCTTCCATCTTTGATTCCGTGACGTGCCTTGTGGACTCCCGTCGTCGGGACTTATTGAAGATTGGAGTAGATCCCTTGGCTTGGTAGCGGCCTACTCGCCGGTTTAGGAGCTGCATATAACTCGTTCGAGTCCCCTATCAGGTGGGTAACCTTAAAGAAGTTTCCTCAAAAAAATCATGCTCAGAACATATTCATCTAACGAGAAACAATCCCAAAGGCAAAGTAATAATTATATGAAAATCCAAATATTAAGGAAATAACAATAAAGATATTATTATATATGTAAATTAATCTAAATAGGCAATTAAATTTAATACTTCCTTTCTTCATACAATATATTAGGAACATATCCTGATTTCAGCATATCCCGTGGGATAGAAGGGTCTATGCCGTATTATATTACTAGCTGCATCCCGCGAGTTCGTTTGCGTGAAATGAAAACAAAAAAATCTCGTTTTCGTAGTAATTTCTCCATTCTCCTCTCTCTACACGCCACATGTCATGTTTGTCGTTCTCCTCTCTCAACACTCCCCTACACTCCCCGCGTCCCTACACGCCACATGTCATATTTCTATGTGCAGTAGTTTCTCGTTCTCCTCTCTCAGCACTCCCCTTCACTCCCCGCGTCCCTTCATGCCACATGTCATGTTTCTATGTGCAGTTGTTTTTCGTTCTCCTCTCTCAACACTCCCCTACACTCCTCGCGTCCCTACACGCCACATGTCATGTTTCTATGTGCAGTAGTTTCTCGTTCTCCTCTCTTTTTTTTTTCGCCACATGTCATGTTTCTATGTGCAGTAGTTTCTCGTTCTCCTCTCCCAGCAACCTCTCGGTTCGATTCCTGCTTTGTGGGTTACCGCATGCCTTTTAACTGGGAAAACCAATTTGTATGATAGCTAACCCTTCTGATGTGGTCTCATTTAAATTTAGCTATGATCTGACGAATAGTTTTTGAGTTATATGTAATACTTTTACTTTCCTGCGTTTTATAAAGACAAGTTTCTCTTTTTTTTTAAATATTTATTATTTACCTTCAAATCTAGAACATGTTTACTTAAAACTAAATTCCCCAAAACTTTATCTTTCAAACCAAATAAAGTATATCACAATTGGGACTTCCGGTTCCCATTTCCTGTTCACAGATTGCCGGAAGTTACCATTTTGGTTGTTTACAAATTTTGATTTTCTAATAGTAATCTATTGTAAGGATAATCTTAATACGACTAGAGAATGTAACAATATTTTAAATATAATATTGACGTTGTGGGTTCGATTTCTACTCCAGGAAATGTAAAAGTTTCCGCCACCCAACACGCAATTCCACGATTCTCAGGTTCTCTTTGTCTATCCTGCTATGTGCGGGATACAGCGTGAAGCTATGTGTGTATGTATGTAAGCTACTATACTTTCTAACCAAAAGCAAAAACTACTAACCGATCTAGATGAAACTTTACACTAACATAGCGAAAACTAAACTACATTTTTCGTTGTGAACGGAGTGTGTTGACAACTATATATATCTATATATATGTATATATATATATATATATATATATATATATATACATATATACACTTACACTTTCCGCCGAATTGAGGCAATGCGTGTTGAGTGGCGGAACTCAACGCCGCGCTTTTCCTTGTTACCAAACCCAAAAAACACTAAATTTTACATTTCCAGGAGTGGGAATCGAACCCACAACTTACTGGGAAGTCTTCTCAATTTATAAAAAAATTTTTAGTTAAATATCTTTATTTTTTTGTTATTTTTATCTCTCCGTAAATAGTGAACATACACTCACTTCTATTATTCTGCGCGAACACCGCCACAAAGGCGGCGGCGAGTACCACCCAGCCAGCCTCCATGTTTCACCTTCTAAATTTCCTGGAACTGTGCTTCATCTGTAACAATATAAAAAAAATAAGTCCATCAGAAACACCAACTATCATATATAAACAATTAACATTTAAAAATACAATCGAATTGAAATCAAAATCAAAAATCAATTAAAAGAACTTCTAAAAATATTTTTAAAATAATATATACAGTTATAAGTACAATTATTTCGAATAACTCTTTCATTTCCTGGGTTCGGTAACAAGGCAAAGCGCGGCGTTGAGTTCCGCCACTCAGCACGCAATGCCTCAATTCGGCGGAAAGTAGAGAACGGAGTGTCTTAACACTAGGTTCTCTTTGCCTACCCTGCTATATGCGGGATACAGCGTGAAGCTATGTATGTAGTAACTCTAAAAGTACTCGTCAGATCTTAATTAAACTATTAAATTATTAAGAGAGATTATTTAAATGAGAAACACTAGCTATCATATAAAAAAGAATCACCAAAATTGGTTCACCCAGAAAATGAGAATCCTTTTATGAAGTTGGTCAAAAAAGAAGTTTTATAGTATTTTTTTTTTTTTTTTTTTTAATGGATAACGGATGGCAAACGAGCAGAAGGACCTCCTGATGATAAGTGGTTACCTTCGCCCATGGACATCTACAACACCAGAGATGTTGTAGATGCGTTGCCGACCTAGAGGATACTGATGGAAGGGGGGACAATGTAGTAGTCCGCTATTGGAAACACCACATTTTGGGGAAAGGATGGGTGGGAAAGGGGAAAGTCTGGCTTACATGCCATCGAACCGGAACACATCATATGATATTTGGCGGCTCGTCTTTGACATGATAGTGGTCGCGAGCCAGACGGAGGACGAACCTCCTACCACCAATTAAAATTTATATATGTTTTAAAAGTATTATAATATAACAACACCAAGCCATCGTGTCTGTGTGACAGTGTGTGACTGTAAACGCAATGATTGTGAGTTCATATACGTGAGGGGGAATTTTTATTTTTTAAATTTTTTCTAACTTCACGCTGTATCCCGCATATAGCAGGGTAGGTAGAGGAAACCTGAGAACCTAGTGTTAAGACACTCCGTTCTCTTTCAACATTTCCGTTCCCCACTTTCCACCGAATGGAGGCATTGCGTGTTGAGTGGCGGAACTCAACGCCGCGCTTTGCCTTGTTACCAAACCCAAGAAATGAAAATACTAAATTTTACATTTCCTGAAGTGGGAATCGAACCCACAACCTGTCGCGCTTACAGTCGCACGCTTGTGCCTCTGCGCCACGACAGGCGTTTCGGCTTCACGGCAGGCGAAAGTTGGAAAATGGAGTGTCTTGACACTAAACTCTCTGTGCCTATGTGGAAAAAAGAATATAGGGTGTTTTTCTTCATATAAACTTTGACTATGCCAAATTTCATACTTCTGCGTGAAACGTGGTCCAAAGTTTTTCCTTCATATAGTAATATAACATTTTTTTTAGGATATGAACCCAGAACTATCGTGAATTAAAAATAAACACCAAAATAATCTTCTTTAATATAATAAAAAAATCTATTTAAATTACCAAACTATTTGTACCCAACTCCCCCTCATGTATAGAGGGTGTTCACAAAAGTGGTTTATTATCTATTTATTGGATTTTATGGGGTTGGTATTAAACTGGTATTTATTCAGGGGGTGATAGATCGACATCTTGTTTTTTGACTAATTTGAAAAAAGGGAAGTTGTACCTTAATATTAAAATACATTTATTTTATCATGCTTTAGTTCATGACTTATCCACAACGCGTAAGGTTGTGGGTTCGATTCCCACTCCAGGAAATGTAAAAGTTTATATTTTTCTTTCCTGGGTTTGGTAACAAGGCAAAGCGCGGCGTTGAGTTCCGCCACTCAGCATGCAATGCCTCAATTCAGCGGATGGTGGGGAAAGGAAATGTTAATAGAACGTAGTGTCTTAGCAATATGGTTCTCAGATTCCCTCTGCCTACCCTGCTATGCGGATACAGGGATACAGCGTGAAGATAAAAAAAAAAAAAGAATATTTTTACTTTTGCTAATATTTAAATAATCATCTTTAAATATTTTTGACGTTTTAAAGTGTTAATCATACACTTCGGAAACGAAAACATATTTAAAAAACGTATGAAAATTTAAACGCAGCGGGACTCGAACCCGCGCCTCTTGACATCCAACTTATTTCTAAATAATCTTTGTGTAGCAGAAATTTGTAAAAATCTCTTTACAGAGATGCTAACAACATAAATAAGTTGTAAGAAGCGTATAAGAATTTCGACGCAGCCGGATGTAAAACGCATGGCATCAGAGTGCTTGGACGGGAGACACAAGGCGTGGGTTCAGATCCCGCTACGTTTAAATGTTTATACGTTTTCTAAATATGTTAATCATTTTTAAAGTTGGTTAAACCGCTGTTAAGCCAAAAAACATGACTGAGTGATTTCTTAAAGTAGTTATTAGGGAGCGACCCCATAGGGTGATATATACAGGATGTATGTAAAATGTATGGTGAGTTAAATATGTTTTAATTGGCTAGAACTTTTGTATGGAGGTCATGGTGCAGTGGTAGTGACTGTAAGCGCGATGGTGCTTTTTTACCAAATCCAGGAAATGAAAACACAAAAGTTTTACATTTCCTGGAGTGGGAATCGAACTCACAACCTGTCGCGTTTATAGTCGCACGCTTGTGCCTCAAGACACGTCAGGTGCTTATTATATTATAACAATAATTATCTAATCCAAATATAATTCCTCCTCATGTATATGAATACAATACCATCGCGTTTACAGTCGGCTACAATTCTACTGAGCCACGATGGTGTCTAACTTATATTCATATCGAACAAAACAATCGCTTTATTAAAATCGAATTATAAAGCAAATAATAATCTCTTCTGACTTGCGCAAGTACTGATGGCAAAAAAATATAAAATATTTTTATATTTTCTTATAGTTTGTTTTTTTAGTATGTGATCATAGTGGGGAACAAAGTGTCTTAACGCTAGGTTCTCAGGTTCCCTCTGCCTACCCTGCTATATGCGGAATTCAGCGTGAAGCTAACAAAAAAAAAGTATCCATGATAGGTCACGTAAAGCATGAGGAACCCCCGGAGGGCATGCATGAAGAGGTTAATAACTGTGGATGAGGCGAAAGAAGTATGCAGGGGCCTTGTGTTTGGTTTCAATGAAGATACAGTATTTTTATGGGGTAAACCTGATGTACTTTTCAGGATGATCAGAACAGAAAATAACATTGATTATTTACTGTCAATTCAGAGATATTGTTTGGTGAGTGACGAAAAAGATATTCTGTTCACCGCGTTCTACCTGATTTCGAGACATAGCGTAACTCAACGCTGCGTATTGATTTACCAGACCGGAGAAATATAAATACAATCGCTACCCCAAGTGGGAAACGAAAGCATATCGCGTTTAGAATCAGAGACTGTCCACTGTGACATGGCAGCCTCTCAAATACACATATATATCCGACTGAGCTATTGTGGTTTCAATTATATATAAAACAATTTATCTAAAAACATATGAAAACGTGACGCAGAGGCAAAAGCGTGTGAATGTAAACGCCACAGGTTGTGGGTATACCCACTCCAGAAAATAGTTTGTTTTGTTTGTTTTTCTGGGTTTGGTAACAAGGCAAAGCGCGGCGTTGAATTCCGCCACTCAGCACGAAATGCCTCAATTCGGCGGAAAGTGGGGAACGGAGTGTCTTAACACTCGGTTCCCTCTGTCTATCCTGCTATATGCGAGATACAGCGTGAAGTTATGTATGTATGAATGTATATTAAAAAAACCTCTATAGAGGGAATATTTACAATTCAGAGAATGGAGAGTGCAACTAAAGTCATCGTGTCGTAGTTAAAAGTGTTTACGCTACATGCGGAGGTTATAGGTGTGTTTATTTTCGATTCATTAAAAAAAACTAGTCAGTGTTTCGCGACAGTGTCTCTAAAATAAGTGGACAGCGGAAAGTGGAGTGACTTGACACTATTTTCTCTTACCCTATTTCGCTTAAAGAATCCAAAATAATTAAACAATAATATTAATATTTTTTTATTATTTTAGAAAGTGGGGAACGGAAATGTTGACAGAGAATGGAGTGTCTTAACACTAGGTTTTATGGTTGCCTCTGCCTACCCTGCTATATGCCGGATACAGCGTAAAGTTAAAAAAAAAAAAAAAAACTTTTTTTGTCAACGGTACTATGCACCCTAAGCTTAACATATATAAGGGGTGTGGCAAAATAAAGAAAAAATCGATTTGCTAAGTGGTGTCATTCATCATTTAAAAAAAAAACAGGCGTGTTTTTGAAGAAATCAAATATTAATCTGTATATTTCGCTTTTATTAATTGGCTTTTATAAGGGTAAAACGCGGCGTTGAGTTCCGCCACTCAGCACGCAATGCCTCAATTCGGCGGAAAGTGGCGAACGGAGTGTCTTAACACTATGTTCTCAGGTTCCCTCTGCCTACCCTGTTATATATCCCGCATAGGATACAGCGTGAAATTGAAATATTTGGCTTTCAGGCCATCGTGTCTGTGTGACATCGTGTGACTGTAAACGCGATGGTTGTTGGTTCATACACTTGAGAGGGAGTGATTATATTTGAACTGTATTCGTTTCCCGGTTCTGGTAGTATACAGCGCGGCGTTAAGTTTCGCCACTAAACACGGAATGTCTCAATATCGGGCGGAAAGCGGAGGTAAAATATATTGGCACTAAGGTGGACAACATACATTATAGGATTATTAGGTCTCTCTGACTACCCCATTATACAGGATAAAGCATAGAATTGAATATATAGAGTGGCGGAACATAACGCCGCGGTTCGTTCCACTGAAAATAATCTAAACATGTATTGTATACATTGTAGAGATAATAATTAAGATTTTATTCAAAAAATTATAAAAAACAAAAAACCAGCGAACCAACACTTCAATTTAGGAAGCAAATACAAATAAGGAAGTAAGCTATAAAAGCTAGTTATGTGTTATATATTTGAAATGTGCTAATTAAAGAGTACTCATTTGACACCCACACGGTACATCGCTTGATTTTTTGTTTATTTGCGAAGCGTAGTGTTGCCTCTAGAAGGTTTCATATTGAATTAAGAGTGACGTCACATATCTAAGAACACTTGGTGTATCAATACCTATCTAACGTCACCTTAATTGCTTATAATTTATTCGATCTGGGGTTGGAAGGTATGGTAATAAAGAATATTACAAACATACATGATGCAGCACTTTGAAAAAATTTTAGCCCTCTGACAGTTGGGTAAAAAGTACATCGAAACTTGGTTCCTTTCGGTAAACAGTTGTGATTGTGATGATTACATATAAAAATAGTAGAATTATAACTTTTTTTTTTAACTTCACGCTGTATCCCATATAGCAGGAGTAACGGGGGGACTCTGAGAACCTTACAGTGTTAGAAATTCAAATTCAAATAATTTTATTCAAAACTAAGGGATTACAAGCTTCATTTTTTGAACGTCAAATAATTTACCACCGGTTCACTAAATTTAATGCCTCAGACCTGAGAAGAACCACTCAACTCAACTCAACTCAGCGGGACTTTTTTTTTTCCTCAGTCAATACTTTACAATTATTTATTAGTGACAATGATACCTTTGAAATAGAAATAGTTAAAACACTCCGTTCTCTTTCAACAAATCCGTTCCCCACTCTCCGGCAGGTTGAGACATATTCATAACTTCTTATTTTAAAATCGGTTAAAATAACTGGTATATGTAAACAAATTGCATGATCCCTTCACATCCCTTCACCCCATTGTAGAGATTAATATAATCTGACAGCCATGAGAAAAGGTCGCGGGGTCGATTCCCGGGTCAAATTGATGGGCTAATTGATGTTTGAATTTTTCTTTTTTTTTAAATGAAAACTTTGTCGTGGCGCAGAGGCACGAGTGTGCGACTGTAAATGCGACAGGTTGTGGGTTCGATCTTTTCGTTTTCGTTTCGATCACTCTAGGAAATGTAAAATTTAGTATTTTCTTTTCTTGGGTTTGGTAAAAAGGCAAAGCGCGGCGTTGAGTTCCGCCAATCAACAAGCAATGCCTCAATTCCGCGGAAATTGGGGAACGGAATTGTTGAAAG
>JAKGSA010000762.1:71643-84780 GCA_033558755.1 Philaethria dido
TAAAAACTTGTTTAGGCGTCAGGATTAAAGAAGTAGTATGGTAATTGAAAAGCGCCCCTACCGTGCGTAAGAGGAGCTAAAGTTTTCCCATACAAAATGCTTTCGATAACGATACGAAAATTTTGTCGCAAGTTTTCATGCATATCGAAAATTCGTAAGACGAACGTAAACATTGACAATCGAATGAAAAAATATACAATCTATTATTTTTAGACCCACAACATGACAGTTTGTGGGTTCGATTCCCACTCCAGGAAATGAAAAAAGTGGAAATGAATATGGTAAGTGGAAAACGGAGTGTATAAACACTACCCTACTAATGTGCTTGTAGATAAAAGATACCCCTTATTACTGTGACACGTGCTATAAACAATGAAAAGTTAACTAGGGGTTGATATGAAGGACTCAGATAAATATTAAACATTTTTACAATACGGGAGTTATGTGTTTTTTTGTAGGTGTGATTGTGGCATTGCAGAGGTTCCACGGATGATTGAGGCACCGTGAGGTTTTAGTGGGTATACGGACGACTTCTTTACAGCCGGTGCGGAGTCCCACAATACCCGCCCGAGTCCTCGCGGGCGGGTATCAGTAACGGATTACCTTAGGTTAAAAAAAAGGTAGCAGAGTAGGCAGAGAGAACCAGAGAACCTAGTGTTAAGAATTTTCTTTCAACAATTCCGTTCCCCACTTTCCGCAGAATTGAGGCATTGCGTGTTGAGTGGCGGAGCTCAATGCCGCGCTTTGCCTCGTTACCAAACACAAGAAATTGAAAAAAATCCATTTCCTGGAGTGGGAATCGAACCCATAACCTGTAGCATTTACAGTCGCACACTTGTGCCTCTGCGCCACGACAGGCGACAGATGTAAGGCTGCGGCACTCTCCAAACTCCTCTCTCTGCAACGCGATGGGCCGGCGCCCGCACGGTGAATCCATGGATTGCTAAGCAGTTTCTACTCTTTTACATTTTTGTCTGTCAGTTTGTTTGTTCCGGCTAATCTTCGAAATGATTGGACCGATTTTAACGAGACTTTTACTGGCAGGTAGCTGATGTAATAAGGAGTAACTCAGCCTACTTTATATCTCTACTAATATTATAAAAGTGAATGTAAGATTGTTTGTTACGCTTTCACGTCAAAACTACTGAATCGATTATAATGAAACTTTGTACACATATTTTTAGAGGTATTAAAAAGGGCATAGAATACTTTTTATATATATAAAAAAATATTTTGACAGACATGATTGTTTGTCAAAAAAAAATGTAAATCTATCTACTTCGAAGTGTTCATATGAGCGCATATACGCACCATACACTATCGTATGTAGTATGGACTGATATTGACCACGAGCGAAGACGAGGGTAGCAGCTAGTATATATATAGATTGTAATGAAGGGTCATGCGCACGCGCAGTCACGTGTCATGTCAAACGTTAATCATTTGGTAACGACATTAAGCTTTAAGAGGTTACTGTGAAAACTTTTTTTTCTTTTTTTTTAGCTTCACGCTGTATTCTGCATATAGCAGGGTGGACAGAGGGAACCTGAGAACCTAGTTTTAAGACACTTCGTTCCCCACTTTCCGCCGAATTGAGGCATTGCGTGCTGAGTGGCGGAACTCAACGCCACACTGTGCCTTGTTACCAAACCAGGGAATAAAAATACTAAACTTTTCGTTTCCTGGAGTGGTAATCGAATCCATAACCTGTCGCGTTTACAGTCACACGCTTGTGCCTCTGTGCCACGAGAGGCTTCGTAAATATTTCAAAATAAATATTATAATATTGTATTATATCATTTCCTAAAAGCATAATGAAGCTACCCACTTTGGTTCGCTATTTAATCGACCCCACGACCACCGGCTTCCGACACGCGACCAGCGGGTTAGGGTGGTTATGTTACCCGTGGGAGATAGAATATTGAAATTTATTACATATAACCCTTGTTTCAATGACCATGGTAGTAGGTTCGATACGTAATTGAGTGAATTATATTAAATATATATATATATATATATATATATATATATATATATTTATTTGGGATTTTTTTGTTAATATTTCCTTTTCTTTTTTTTTAGCTTCACGCTGTATCCCGCATATAGCATATTGTCTACTTTATTTGTATTTGCTTCCTACAAACAAAAATTCTTAAGTTCCCCCACACGTTCTTTTCAATTCAATTTCTTTAACAAGATAATTACACGGACGGTGGAGCATGAAACTTGGCACACTTATAGTTTATATAGAGAAGGAGTGCAGAATGACAATAAAATAATACCTTAAAAATATATAAAAATAATAAAATAAATGTTACACACACTACCATGATTTGACATCCATATTTACATAAATTGACATATGCATACATTGCTAAAGACATCGCGTTGTTAACGCGTCACCGGAGTCACTAGTTATTTTAAAAATGACTTTATTTTTAAAATAAGCTGAATAACTCTTTTTATTCTTTGACCAATTAAAATTCTTTACCTTATCTTTGCTATAATTTATATGTAGCAATCCATCACCTTATCTTTACATAGATCGCTTTCTATCGTTTTTGACCAACTTGGAAAGAGGAGGTTGTCAATTTGACTGTTTTTTTATGTGTTACCGCATAACTGTCCACTGGGTGAACCAATGTTTTTTTTATTTCGCTTCACGCTGCAACCCGCACCTAGCAGGGTATATCTACCCTGAGGGAACCTAATTTCTTCGTTCGTTCGTATTACTTCGTTCTCTTACAACAATTCCGTTCCCCACTTTCCGCCGAATTGAGGCATTGCGTGCTGAGTGGCGGATATCAACGCCGCGCTTTGCCTGGTCACCAAAACCAGGAAATGAAAAATTTCATTTCCTGGAGTGGGAATCGAATCCACAACCTGTCGCCGCACGCTTGTGCCTCAAGAAACGACAGGCGTTCATAACTACATTAGCAAATATAAACACATTACCCTATTTTGCGTCGCGCAGTCGGGTAAAAAGAAAAGTTATATATGTGTACCCCAAAATCCAATATCATAGAACATGAGCTTAAAATCGATTTTAGTTCGTAATTAAAATTGAACTGTTCGACGAAATAGACTAAAAGGAAAGCAATGCCCACCCTGCACCGGGCAGAACATGTTGATAAAGTTAACTTGTATCTTATTTAGAAACTTTCTGAAAAAACGAGGCTATCAAACTTGCGACAGGTTGTGGGTTCAGATTCCTACTCCCGGAAATAAAATTTTCATTTTCCCAGGCTTTGGTAAAAGGCAAGCGCAGCGGAGTTCTCAGCACGTAATGCCTTAATTGGGTGGGAAGTGGAGGAGCAGAGTGTCTTAACACTAGGTTCCTCTGCCTACCTGCTATATGTAGAATCTGCGTGAAGATAAAAAATATATGTATCACTCACCCTCATGTATATGAACCCAAAACCATCGCGTTTACAGTCAAACACTGTCACACAGACATGATAAGCTATAATAAATTTGAAAACATTTTAATAGAAGTTAGAAGTCTTTGGTATTTGACAGTCTTTCATAAATAGTTCAATAATTACTGAGGAAACTTTTGAGGTCATTAGGTTTCGAATCCTATTAATATTATAGATGATAGTTTCTGAGAATTTTGTTACGCTTTCCGCAGACTCTGAACATATCAAGTTTACAGTTATATAATAACTATTATCGTGTGTTGAAAGAAACTGGCGTGCGACTATAAACATGAAAGGCTGTGGAGTTCGATTCCCACTCCAGGAAATGTAATTTTCATTTCCTGGGTTTGGCATTAACTAAGGCGCAAAAGCGCGGCGTTGGGGCTGCCACTAAGCACGTGCCTCAATTCGGCGGAAAGTCTTGAGAACAGAATTGTTGTAAAGAAGACGGAGTGTCTGCTGCTATATTCTCTGATTCCTCTGCCTATCCTGCTATGCGGGATACAGCGTGAAGTTGTGTGTGAAGTAAATATAGTTTATACATTAGAATAACACATACACTACTATTTATAAAAATTTGTAAAATTGGTCATAAAATTATCACAGAGTTTCTAAATGTTTTTAACTTCACGCCTTGTCCCGCATGGGGTAGGCAGAGACCTGAGAATAGGTATTTAAGACACTCCATTCTCTTTGTTGTTCCGTTGCCCTGCTCGCCAATTGAGACATGATAGCTGAGTGGCGGAATTCAGCGCCACCGCTTCGTCTTGTTGCAAACCCAGAAGCCACAAATATTTCATTCCCTGGATTAGGAATTAGACACAACCTGTCGCGTTTACAGTCGCACACTTATGTCTCAACACATTGAACATGAATAATTAAGATTTTAATAAAAAATCTGCTTCAAAGAAAATGCATTTTAAGAGAACGTACAAAACTCGAAAACTACTCATTATAAAGATATGATTTTTTTTTTTTTATGGATAACGGATATGAAACGAGCAGAAGGACCACCTGATGGTAAGTGGATACCTTCGCCCATGAACATCTACAGCACCAGAGATGTTGTAGATGCGTTACCAACCTAGAGATACAGAGATGGAAGGGAGGACAATGTAGTATTCCGTTCTCAGGAACCACCACATTTGGGAAAGGATAAGGTGGGAAAGGAGGGGGAAGGCTTTCCTGGCTTACATGCCATCGAACCGGAACAGATCATAAGATATTTGGCGGTTCGTCTTTGACATGATAGTGGTCGCGAGCCAGACGGAGGACGAACCTCCTACCACCAAACAAAAAAAAATTTAAATTTATTTTACATATGAAATGCTAACTAATTGATAGCTAAGGCATCTAGTGTGCTCCATATATGAGGAATTAGCTATCATATAAAAAAAAACACCAAAATATGTTCATTCAGTAAAAAGTTGCTTAGAAAAAAAAAAAAAAGAGGCACAGACGTGTGCCTCTACCGTGCGTGCGACTGTAAACGCGACAGGTTGTGGGTTCAATTCCTAATCGAGGAAATTGATTTTTTCATTTCCTGGGCTTGGTAACAACACAAAGCGCGGCGTTGAGTTTCGCCACTCAGCACGCAATGCCTCAATTCGGTGGAAAGTGAGTAACGGAGTGTCTTAACATTAGGTTTCCTCTTCCTACCCTGCTATATGCGGGATACAATATGAAGATAACAAAAAAATGTCAAAAAATTTAATAACTATATTTCTCTAAATAATATATTATTACTTAAAACTACAAAACTCACTCAAAATAATCCAAAAGTGACAAAATAATCCGATACACAAAATTCATCAAAGTTCTACAATAATGATCCTGAACACTATATAAATACACTATGAAAGAAAAGAGAACGGAGTGTCTTAACACTAGGTTATCTCACTTTAAAAAAAAAACCGTCCGTCTTCAATGAAAGCTTATGAATGACTGACATAGTAAGAAGGGTATGACCCTAAATTTTATCAAGTTAAAGGTCATCGTGTGTGTGAGAGTGTTTGACGTAAACGCGATGGTTGTTGGTTCATATACGTGAGGGGGAGTTTTTATTTTTTTTTTTAACTTCACGCTGTATCCCGCACATAGCAGGATAGACAAAGGGGAACCAGAGACCTAGTGCTAAGACACTCCGTTCCCCACTTTCCTCCGAATTGAGGCATTGCGTGCTGAGTGACGGAACTCAACGCCGCACTGTGCCTTGTTATCAAACTTAGGTCTAATCTTTAACTACGCCAAAATTTTAAGCGCTATCCGCTTATTTTTCCTAAAAAGTGATCGATTATCATTTTCACGTTATAGTTTCACGCTGTATCCGGCATATAGCAGGGTCGACAGAGTGAACCTGAGAACCTAGTGTTAAGACACTCCGTCGTATTAACATTTCCGTTCCCCACTTTCCGCCGTATTGAGGCATTGCGTGCTGAGTGGCGGAACTCAACGCCGCGCCTTGTCTTGTTACCAATTTGTATTGAAATTGTATAGAGTGTCATCTATATATAAATACAATGGATAAAAAGTATTTTAAATTAATAATATAAATGTTACACACACCATTGACATTCATATTTATATAAAGTGACGCATACATTGCGAATGACAACGCGTTGTTAACGCGTCACTCACACTAGTAACACTAAATTCGTGTACGTAAAGCTCAAACACCTCTTCTTATAAAATCGTTCAGCTTTTTCATAGAAAAAAGCTCTACCGCACCTTTGAAATAAATGACCGGAAAATAATCGTGGGGAGGTTTTGAACAAATAAAAAAAACCGTGAAGCTAGATGTGGAATAATAATATAGAGTTCCGTATGGACGCCTGTCGTATCTTGAGGCACAAGCGTGCGACTGTAAACGCGACAGGCTGTGGGTTCGATTCCCACTACAGGAAATGTAAATACATACATACATACATAGCTTCACGCTGTATCCCGCATATAGCAGGGTAGGCAGAGGGAACCTAGTGTTAAGACACTCCGTTAAATGTCAGAAATGTAAAGTTTAGTATTTTCATTTCCTGGGTCTGGTAACAAGGCCACTCAGCACGCACAGAGAGTGGAGTGTCTTAACACTAGGTTCTCTGGTTCCCTCTGTCTACACTGCTATGTGCGGGATACAGCGTGAAGTTAAAAAAAAAATTCCGTATTTATTTGTGATCGACTTAAAAAAGTTTTTGTGTGTTAACATCAACTTTGTCCTGGATAAATAAATTTTAATGATCCTTCTTTATGTCATAGCTAGCAGTGGCGAAGGGTGAACATTTTAAAAAGGTAATCCGGTATATATAATTAAGCCGGCATATATCGGTAAGCCAATATATATAGGAAAGCCGGTATATAAAGGGATGTTAAATTAACGTTGAGCTAGTTGCAATCTCACTATGAATTTTTTTAGGGACATTTTTTAATTTATTATACTTTATAAAATGTAAGCCATTGGGAATCGGGTTATATCGACGTTTTATTGGCAATGTTTATTGGCAAAAATTTATTTTACGCGTCAATATTGCCACTATTTATCATAACTTCATATTAAAATATTTAAAATAACTATATGTTACCTTCTGCTTCGCCCGTGGTCAATGTCAGTTCATACTACTTAAGTATATAGAGCATGTATGCGTTCATTTGAAGCCTTTGAAGTAGATATATTTTCAAAGTTTTCGACAAGCAAACATGTCTGTTAATTTTTTTTTAATTTGAATTATCCTATATCCTTTTTAATGTCTCTAAGAATATGTGAACAAAGTTTCATAATAATCGGTTGAGTAGTTTTGACGTGAAAGCGTAACAAACACATATACATACACATTCATAATATTAGTAAGGATTCCTGATAAAAGAGTATGAGGAATCCTAAAAACGCGGTACAAATATTCCCTGAGGTAAACCGCCCTAACAAACCGGGGGTGAAATGAAAATAAAAAATAATCTTCCGATTCTATAAGGAAGGGGGTTGTAAGACATACAATTAGATAAAAAATAAAGATTTTAATACAAAAATAATCAACTTTCAAGTGAAATGTTTAGTGTACGCTGTATCAGTGTAGGCAGAGGGAACCTGAGAATAAAGTGTTAAGACACTCCATTCCCCATTTTCTGCCGAATTAAGGCATTGCGTGCTGAGTGGCGGAACTCAACGCCGCGCTTTGCCTTGTTACTAAATCAGGAAAATTAAAATACTTTTACATTTCCTGGAGTGGGAATCGAACTCACAACCTGTCGCGTTTATGATCGCACGCTTATGCCTCAAGACACGACAGGCGTCATACATGAGTGTTTAACATATACTTTCATATAAAGTGACATACACGTTGCATATATATATATTCCTTTTTCACGCTTTTTCACGCACAGTGAGAGAGAACCTAACATAGTGTCAAGACACTCCGTTCTCTTTCCATTGGAATTTGAGACATTACGTGTAGAATGGCGGAACTCAACGCCGCGCTTTTGTATGTATGTATTAATTTACTATTATCTTTTTATTTACTTGCTTGGCACAAGCGTGCGACTTTAAACGTTTGTGGGTTCGATTCCTACTCCAAGAAATGAAATTTTTCATTTCCTGAGTTTGGGTTCTATTGACTAGGTTCCCTCTGCCTACCCTGCTATATGTGAGATACAGCGTGAAGCTATGTATGTAAATATATATGTTTCTTTTTCTATTTTTTTAGATTCACGCTGTATCCCGCACATAGCAGAGTAGGCAGATAGAACCTGAGAACCTAGTGTTAAGAAACTCCGTTCCCCACTTTCCGCCGAATTGAAGTATTGCGTGTTGAGTGGCGGAACTCAACGCCGCGGTTTCCATTTGTTTCCAGAACGAGCAAATGCAAATACTAAACATTTCCTGGAATGGGAATCGAACCAACAACTTGTCGCGTTTACAGTCGCACGCTTGTGCCTCAACACACAACAGGAGTTCTATCTCTATATAATATTTAAATAATAACTTGACATATTTTCCTTTTCTAAAGAACATAAATGTTTCAAATTAACGTTACATTCAGGATATAAAAATTATTAAAATTAATATTAAAGAGGCTTTTAAGGTATAAATTACTGAAGGATTCCAAGCAATTTATTTTTATACTGGTTATTTCTTTCAACTTTATTTGCGTGAACTTTATGACATAGCTTCACGCTGTATCCCGCATATAGCAGGGTAGGCAGAGGGAACCTAGTGTTAAAGACACTCCGTTTCCCAATTTCCGCCAGGTGAGAGGCATTGCGTGCTGAATGGCGGAACTCAGCACCACGCGCTTTTGCCTTTGTTACCAACCCCAGGAAATGAAAAATTTCATTTCTTGGAGTGAAATCGAATCCACAACCTGCGGCGTTTGGTCGCACGCTTTGTGCCCTCTGGGCACGATAGGCGTTAAAGAATTATAATAATGAAATGATATTGCGATAGTTTATCGAATTTTAAATTTTAAAGCTACTTGATAATATAGCTGTATCAAGGGTGAAGCGGCGTTGAGTTCTACACTCCACTCCCAGGGCGCAATGCCTGTAGTGGGTGGAAAGTGGGAGAACGAATGGTAAACCTCTTGAAACTATAATGACTTCTATATCTGTCTCAATATTAAAAAAAAATGAATCTAGAAAAACTAATATCTAGAAATAGTTTTTTGACATAAAAGTCTAAGGCTAATAATTTTAAATTCAAAGTGAATGTGTCCGACAATGGCCGCCATATTACCTGCACGTTTGTTTTGGCATGTGGTACAAAAAAATATATATTTTTAATATATTTTTTTTATTTTTTTATTTCCTATACATATATAGATAATTGACGGAGTGTCTGGACTCTAGGGTCACTGACGACCCTTTGCTATGCAGGAGTGATATATGAAGCTTACGTAGTGTATATCAATTTTTATTGGTCACTACAGGCAAACTTCATAAAATTTTATAAATTGTATTCTATATGCTAGAAAACTATATTACTGTAAGTTATATCTTTATATGTTTAGTAGTTTTTTTTGCAGTTAAAGGAAGTAGCAAACATTAATTCTGACAAACTCTCTGCATTTATAATATCAGCAAAATTAGAAGTAAAAAAAAAATCTAATCTATTCTCCATTATCTGTTTATTCTGAAACAACAATTACGTTTTCAAGTAAGACCAAGTAGTTGTGTGTTCGATTCCCTCAGGAAATATAAGAAAGTCCTAGTATTTTCTGTTTCCTGGGTCTGCTTTAGGATTTCTCAGGTTCCCTCTGCCTACCTGCTATATGCGGAGTTACAGCGTAAAAGCTAAAAAGAAGTAAGACCTATCAGATTAATGACAATCTTTTTTTTTTTTATGGATAACTGATGGCAAACGAGCAGAAGGACCACCTGATGGTAAGTGGTTACACCTTCGCCCATGAACATCTACAACACCAGAGCGTTGTAGATGCGTTGCCAGCCTAGAGGATACAGATGGAAGGGGAGGACAATGTAGAAGTCCGCTATCGGAACCACTACATTTTGGGGAAAGGATGGGTGGGATAGGGGAAAACCTGGCTTACATGCCATCGAACCGGAACACATCATAAGATATTTGGCGGTTCGTCTTTGACATGATAGTGGTCGCGAGCCAGACGGAGGACGAACCTCCTACCACCAAACAAAATCTGAGGAGAAGATCTGTTCAAGGTCACTGAAAGTCACTAGATACAATTAGACAACCCCTCGTTAAATAATTAATAAAGAACTAACAACAAGCAAAGATGGATTTTTTTGTTTCAAAACACAAAATTCCTTATAAATAGAGTAGCCCAAAGTTTTATCTAGATCACTTCAGTAGTAATTGCGTGATAGATTTACAAATACCCACCATAAAGTTACTAATAATATTACTATAATAATTCCCGCTTCCGCTTCCGCTTTGGCTTCCGCTTCGCTTATAAAAGTTAAATTAAGTATTTCCGTTTCCGCTTATAACTTAATGCCCAAACCAAAAATACCTAGAATAGTTCTAACAGAGCGGTCATAAAAATTTTATAACCCTCTTCGATATAATGACGTATTGTGAACAATGTTGGACAAACTGTGCTACTTTGCCTTTGTAACCTATTTAAGTTTACTTTAGTGTGATTTTTGAAGGAGGGCAGAGAGAAGAGAGAATTCCTTCTGTATATCTTCTCTCTTTTTAAAATGATTACTGTATGTACCTTTTTTCTTTTGATAGCTTCAGGCTTTTTGGCGAGAGGTGAATATTTTAGTTAGGCAAGCCGGTAAATTAAGGGAAGCCGATGTATATTTAGGGAAGCCGGTATATATATTTAGGGAAGCCGATATAGGATGTGAAGGTATTTCGTAATTTCAATATACAATTTTGGCGATGACCTTATTTTTTAAGTGTATAAGATGCCAGAGCTTGTATTTTTGCAATTTTATGCCCAATATTTTTTTGGGTAACGGAATTGTTGTAAGAGAACGGAGTGTCTTAACACTAGGTTCTCAGGTTCCCTCTGCCTACCCTGCTATATGCGGGATACGCGTAAATAGTAAATAGCGTGAAATTAAATTAAAAAAAGGACGTATTTTTCTGGTGAGCTTTTTTTTAACCATGTGTTTTACATACACTTTTGTATAGTCACATACACGTTGCTATGGTAACCTCTATTTACCCTTCAACGAGCTTTATTTAATTAAACTTCAAGTAAAAAATACTATTTAAAAACTGTTTTCATTTAATTGGAACAAGTTTTTTGTTCGAACGAATTTAATGAAAGGAATTGTCTTCGAAGTTGTCAATTATTTCTGTTTCTTTTCTTTTCTTTCTTTATTTTTTTATTGGAATTCGTAAATGAACTTAAATAGTTATAATGTAAGTTAAAGTTAAAATTGTTGCTATTTACAGTTTCACGCTCTTTCACGTATTGCTAGAAACTAGTGTTAAGACACTTCGTTCTTTATTTTCTGCTTTAAAGTCAAAGTCAAAATCAAAGTCAAATAATTTTATTCAAAATAAGAAGTTACAAGCTTCATTTTTTGAACGTCAAATAATTTACCACCGGTTCACTAAATTTAATGCCTCAGACCTGAGAAGAACCGGCGCAAGAAACTCAGCGGGACATTTTTTTTTTTTTTTATAAAAGCTTAGCTTTTTAAGCTTATCATATGTAGGTGGGTAGCAGTAACGAGGGGTGAAAATTTTAAAAAGGTATGCCGGTAAATTTAGAGAAGCCGGAGTATTCAGGAAAGCCGGTACATACATTTAGGGAAGACCGTAATTTTTAGAAAAGCCGGTATATTTAGGGAAGTCGTTATAGGATGTACAGGTATTTAGTATTTTCACTATCGAATTAGGGTTGATCGAAGTTGGGATGATCTTTTTATTTTTTAAGGTGGTTTCAGATGTCAGAGCTGGTTTTTTTTGCAATTTTATACCCAATATTTTTCTGGCGACCTTTTTTTAGCTCTCACACCTTTTTTTTTAACAGACACTTGTTTTTTTTTAAACTATATTACAATTTAAGCTCCACATTTTCCTGGTGACCTTCTTTTTTGTAGGTATCATACTTGTTTTTTACAAAATCGCTCCCAAATTTTTCCAGAAAATTTATTGTCATTTACAAAAGGTAAGCCGATGGAAACCGTGTTATATGGACGCCTCGCCACTGCTTGGAAAAGAGTGGCCATGAGTTTCTTTGCCTGTATCTTCTCATGAGCTCAACCATTTGAACGGGCTTTTTTCAAGTCAAAATTGCATATTTTTTTTGGTTATTGTGTTTTGCATTTTTTTTTCTACTTTTATGACATGTCCAAGTAAATGTTAAGCATTTTTATGGAATAAAGATATTTTGACTTTGACTTTGTCTTTGGTATTAAGAGAGAACCTAGTGTCACTTTCCGCCGAATTGAGACATTGCGTGCTGAGTGGCGGAACTCAACGCCACGGTTCGTCCTATCAGAGCGGGGAATGAAGAATAAATTTAATATTCCCCCGAAGTTGTATTGAATCCATATTTACTTGCATTAACACTGTTCCGTTGCGTCATGATGGGTTGTATTTTTTTTTAACTTCACGCTGTGTTTCGCATATAGCAGGGTAGAAAGAGGGAGCTTGAGAAACATAGTGTTAAGACACTACAATCAATTAACATTTCCGTTTCCCACTTTCCGCGGAATTGAGGCATTGCGTGCAGAGTGGCGGAACTCAACGCCGCGCTTTGCCTTGTTTCCAAAGCGGGAAAATGAAAATACTAACTATTATTTAATAAATTTCATTTCCCGGAGTGGTAATCGAACCTACAACCTGTCGCGTTTACAGTCGCGCCTTGTGGCTAACACGACTGACCCCGTTTTTTTTTTAAATTAAATATTTAAAAAATTATAAAATAATTGCAAATGCTTTCAAATATTTTTAAACGTTAAAATATTTTCCCATAAATCTATTAATATAAGAAAACAGTAAAAGAGGTCAATACTGTATATTGGTTATATCCTAAAAATATAGTAGAAATATTCATACAAATATATATAATACATATTTTTTTTAATAAAACGTATTCTATGTCCTTTTCGACGCCTGTCGTGGCGTAGAGGCACACGTGTGCGACTGTAAACGTGACAGGTTGTGGGTTCGATTACCATTCCAGAATATGTAAAATTTAGTATTTTCAATTCTTGGGTTTGGTAACAAGGCAAAGCGCGGCGTTGAGTTCCGCCACTCAACACGCAATGCCTCAATTTGGCGGAAAGTGGGGAA
>JAKGSA010000763.1:0-21512 GCA_033558755.1 Philaethria dido
TTGTAGATGCGTTGCCAGCCTAGAGGATACAGATGGAAGGGGAGGACAATGTAGAAGTCCGCTATCGGAACCACTACATTTTGGGGAAAGGATGGGTGGGATAGGGGAAAACCTGGCTTACATGCCATCGAACCGGAACACATCATAAGATATTTGGCGGTTCGTCTTTGACATGATAGTGGTCGCGAGCCAGACGGAGGACGAACCTCCTACCACCAAACAAAATCTGAGGAGAAGATCTGTTCAAGCTCACTGAAAGTCACTAGATACAATTAGACAACCCCTCGTTAAATAATTAATAAAGAACTAACAACAAGCAAAGATGGACTTTTTTGTTTCAAAACACAAAATTCCTTATAAATAGAGTAGCCCAAACTTTTATCTAGATCACTTCAGTAGTAATTGCGTGATAGACTTACAAATACCCACCATAAAGTTACACTAATAATATTACTATAATAATTCCCGCTTCCGCTTCCGCTTTGGCTTCCGCTTCGCTTATAAAAGTTAAATTAATAATAGTATTTCCGTTTCCGCTTATAACTTAATGCCCAAACCAAAAATACCTAGAATAGTTCTAACAGAGCGGTCATAAAAATTTTATAACCCTCTTCGATATAATGACGTATTGTGAACAATGTTTGACAAACTGTGCTACTTTGCCTTTGTAACCTATTTTAGTTTACTTTAGTGTGATTTTTGAAGGAGCGCAGAGAAAAGAGAGAGTTCCTTCTGTATATCTTCTCTTTTTTTAATAATTACTGTACGTACCTATTTTTCTTTTGATAGCTTCAGGCTTTTTGGCGAGAGGTGAATATTTTAGTTAGGCAAGCCGGTAAATTAAGGGAAGCCGATGTATATTTAGGGAAGCCGGTATATATATTTAGGGAAGCCGATATAGGATGTGAAGGTATTTCGTAAATTCAATATACAATTTTGGCGATGACCTTATTTTTTAAGTGTATAAGATGCCAGAGCTTGTATTTTTGCAATTTTATGCCCAATATTTTTTTGGAATGGGTAACGGAATTGTTGTGAGAGAACGGAGTGTCTTAACACTAGGTTCTCAGGTTCCCTCTGCCTACCCTGCTATATGCGGGATACGCGTAAATAGTAAATAGCGTGAAATTAAAAAAAAAAAACGTATTTTTCTGGTGAGCTTGTTTGACTATATGTTTTCTAGCTCCACATTTTCCTGGCGAGCTTTTTTTTTACCACGTGTTTGACGTACACTTTTCTATAGTCACATATACGTTGCTATGGTAACCTCTATTTACCCTTCAACGAGCTTTATTTAATTAAACTTCAAGTAAAAAATACTATTTAAAAACTGTTTTCATTTAATTGGAACAAGTTTTTTGTTCGAACGAATTTAATGAAAGGAATTGTCTTCGAAGTTGTCAATTATTTCTGTTTCTTTTCTTTTCTTTCTTTATTTTTATTGGAATTCGTAAATGAACTTAAATAGTTATAATGTGAGTTAAAGTTAAAATTGTTGCTATTTTCAGTTTCACGCTCTTTCACGTATTGCTAGAAACAAGTGTTAAGACACTTCGTTCTTTATTTTCTGCTTTAAAGTCAAAGTCAAAATCAAAGTCAAATAATTTTATTCAAAATAAGAAGTTACAAGCTTCGTTTTTTGAACGTCAAATAATTTACCACCGGTTCACTAAATTTAATGCCTCAGACCTGAGAAGAATCGGCGCAAGAAACTCAGCGGGACATTTTTTTTTTTTTATAAAAGCTTAGCTTTTTAAGCTTATCATATGTAGGTGGGTAGCAGTAACGAGGGGTGAAAATTTTAAAAAGGTATGCCGGTAAATTTAGAGAAGCCGAAGTATTCAGGAAAGCCGGTACATACATTTAGGGAAGACCGTAATTTTTAGAAAAGCCGGTATATTTAGGGAAGTCGTTATAGGATGTGCAGGTATTTAGTATTTTCACTATCGAATTTGGGTTGGTCGAAGTTGGGATGATCTTTTTATTTTTTTTAGGTGGTTTCAGATGTCAGAGCTGGTTTTTTTTTGCAATTTTATACCCAATATTTTTCTGGCGACCTTTTTTTAGCTCTCACACCTTTTTTTTAACAGACACTTGTTTTTTTTAAACTATATTACAATTTAAGCTCCACATTGACCTTCTTTTTTTTTAGGTATCATACTTGTTTTTTACAAAATCGCTCCCAAATTTTTCCAGAAAATTTATTGTCATTTACAAAAGGTAAGCCGATGGAAACCGTGTTATATGGACGCCTCGCCACTGCTGGGTATTAAGAGAGAACCTAGTGTCAAGACATTTCACTTTCCGCCGAATTGAGACATTGCGTGCTGAGTGGCGGAACTCAACGCCGCGGTTCGTCCTATCAGAGCGGGGAATGGAAAATAAATTTAATATTCCCCCGAAGTTGTATTGAATCCATATTTACTTGCATTAACACTGTTCCGCTGCGTCATGATTGGTTGTATTTTTTTTAACTTCACGCTGTGTTTCGCATATAGCAGGGTAGAAAGAGGGAACCTGAGAAACATAGTGTTAAGACACTACAATCAATTAACATTTCCGTTCCCCACTTTCCGCCGAATCGAGGCATTGCGTGCTGAGTGGCGGAACTCAACGCCGCTCTTTGCCTTGTTTCCAAAGCGGGAAAATGAAAATACTAAATATTATTTAATAAATTTCATTTCCCGGAGTGGTAATCGAACCTACAACCTGTCGCGTTTACAGTCGCGCCTTGTGGCTGACACGACTGACCCCGTTTTTTTTTAAAATTAAATAAAAAAAAAATCAAAAAAAGAATTGCAAATCCTTTCAAATATTTTTAAACGTTAAAATATTTTCCCATAAATCTATTCATATAAGAAAACAGTAAAAGAGGTCAATACTGTATATTGGTTATATCCTAAAAATATAGTAGAAATATTCATACAAATATATATAATACATATTTTTTTTAATAAAACGTATTCTATGTCCTTTTCGACGCCTGTCGTGGCGTAGAGGCACACGTGTGCGACTGTAAACGTGACAGGTTGTGGGTTCGATTACCATTCCAGAATATGTAAAATTTAGTATTTTCAATTCTTGGGTTTGGTAACAAGGCAAAGCGCGGCGTTGAGTTCCGCCACTCAACACGCAATGCCTCAATTTGGCGGAAAGTGGGGTTCCCTCTGCTAAAAAAGTTAAAAAAAAAATTAAAAAATATCAATTTTTAGGAAACGTCAATATAGATTTGTACATTAAGTTTTTTGAAAAGAAATTATTTTTTAAATTATATTTTAATATATATTCTTGTTTTAATCGAAGTCGATAAAGATCGTTGTCTTAAGTCGTTTCGTGGCAAAAAAAAAAAAAAAATTGAGTAGGTCCCTATAATTTCAAAGATACGATATGTCCTGTTTTATATCTCTAAGAATATGTGTACAAAGTTTCATGATAATCGGTTAAGCAGTTTTGGCGTGAAAGCGTAAAAACAGATATACATTTTTAATATCAGTAAAGACCTATCTTCACTTTTTCTCCTGTTATCTATGCCAAATTTCATACTCCTCCGTCCTTAAAGTTTTCAATAAATTATTTAACTACCCCCGTTGGCGCGTTAACAACGCGTTGCCTAACAATGTATATGTCACTTTATATAAAGATGGATGCCAAATCATGGTAGGGTGTGTGACATTTATTTTATTAATTTAATATACTTTTAAGAAATTATTTTAAAAAGATATTATCATTCTGCCCTCCTTCTCTATATAAACTATAAGTGTGCCAAGTTTCATGCTCCTCGGTCCGCGTAATTTTCGTAAATAGGGGTACAAAGTTTTTGCTTCACGTATTTATATGATAAAAAAATAAAAATAAAGAATTCAGATAACCAAAACCATGACGTATATATGATGAGCGTCTAACTATAAGCGCCACAGGTTGTGGGTACGATTCCCATTCCAGAAAATGAATATATTAAATAAAATACAGTATTTACATTTAATCGCTTTGGTAATGAGGCAAAGCGCGGCGTTGAGTTCCGCCATTCATCACGGAATGTCTTAATTCAGCGGAATAAACTCAGCGGATGAAAGAGACTTTCCGTTACAAACCGCGGTGTTAAGTTCCGCCCTTCAACGTGCAATGTCTGAAAATTAAACGGAATGCGGAGAACTAGGATCTCTCTGCCTGTATAATTTTCACTATAAAATATTTTTATTAAAATTACAACTTATGTCAGAAATACCTTTTGTTCTTTTAAAATGTTGTAATATTGCCAAGTGCAAGAACAATATCTTGTTTCTAAAATCTAAGCGTTTAGAATATATTGGTACTTTAGATAAGGATTCAATTTCAATATTTTTTATTTAGCGAATATTATTATGAAAATAAAAATATGAAATATAGTTGAATAATGCAATAATTCCCCACTATGGGGGACGGAAATGTTAATAGGACGTAGTGTCTTAACACTAGGTTCTCAGGTTTCCTCTGCCTACCCTGCTATGTGCGGGTAAAGTTAAAAAAAATATATAAAAAAATAATACATATAAAAAGAAAATAAACAAATATCAAGCCACATTTATTTTTCCAAAAAAAATTACACAATTTAATTATTAGAGCACAAAAAAACAACTTTCCTTGTCTATTCCACAATTTTTCAAAATATACCAAAAATAAAACTATTCTAAGCCAAAAATTTCCATAATTTACTAAAAATAAACCAAATTTTAAGCCCCAAATTTCCCAATAAGCCAATAGTTCCTATCTTTCTAGATGAGAAGACTAATATCATTTAGTATACCGGACATGGACATGGGCATGGGGAAGGACATGGGGGAGGGCAAGGTGGAGGGCAAGGGGGAGGGCATACAGGTGGAGTGTAAATGAGAGCTGAGTCACTACACGGAGGGCATGGCCTTGGAACAGAAATGCATGGTGGTGATATACATGGCTGTCCCATATCTCCAAAACATATGGTACTTCCATCCTGCGTCTTCAAGCATCGCCAAGGCGCGGCGAAAGCTGAGCTGATGATGGCTAAAAATATTTAAATTTTCATTAGTATATTTTCATTTAGTATTTTCATTTCCTAGGTTTGGTAACCAGGCCAAGCGCGGTGTTGAGTTCCGCAACTCAACACGCAATGCCTCAATTCAGCGGAAAGTGGGGAACGGATTTGTTGAAAGAGAATGGCGTGTCTTAACATTGGGTTCTCTGGTTCACTCTGCCTACCCTACTATATGCGGGATACAGCGAGATTTTACTAAATAAAATGGACTAAAGTATGAAATTATTACGAATATCTCTAAAACTACAGGTGTGAATTAAACTTTAAATATTAAATGTTTAATAAATAACATTGTCTCTTGCCAAACGATTGTTTTAAAAAAATAATAATTTGTGTGTAGGAAATTTGGAAAATCTCTCTACAGAGATGGTAACTTACACTGAAAAGTTAAATTAACATAGCTTCGCGCTGTATCCCGCATATAGCAGGGTAAGCACCTCTGCCTACCCTGCTATATGCGGGATGCGGGAGTGTCTTAACATATATATAGTGTTCGAGGGAATCTAGAGTTAAGACACTCCGTTACCCACTTTCCGCCAAATTGAGGCATTTCGTGCTGAGAGGCGGAACTCAATGCCTCGCTTTGCCATGTTACCAAACCCACGAAATAAAAACTTCCATTTTCTAGAGTGGGAATCGAACCTACAACCTGTCTCGTTTACAGTCGCACGCTAGCTTCTGCGCCACGACAGTTGATAAAAAGAGTTAAATTATTACGAATAACTCTAAAACTACACGTCAGATCTTTATTGAACTATAAGTGGGACCACGTCTGATGCACTCTCTGTCATATAAAGAAAGGATCATCAAAATTGGTTCAACAAGTAATACGAAAAATTAAAGTATGTTAAAAATAGAAAAAATAACTGGGAAATAAGATATTTAAGGTTTTAATTTTTTTAAAAAGAAGCCAGTCGTGGCGCAGACTGTAATCGTAAAAAGACTGTAAACGCGACAGATTGTGGGTTCATACACACTACAAGGAATGAACATATTAAATATTTAGTATTTTCATTTCCTCGCTCTGGTAATAAGGCAAAACGCGGCGTTGAGTTCCGCCACTCAGAACGTAATGCCTGAATTAAAGCGTCAGTTTCGGAAAATGGGGAACGGAGTGTTTTAAGCCTACGTGAACCTGAGATCCCTCTGCCTACCCTGCTATATGCGGGATACAGCGTGAAACTATAAAAAAAAATGTCAAGTGGCGGAACTCAACGCCGCGCTTTGCCTTACCAGAGCGAAGATATGGAAATAATTTAAATACTTCTCTCGAGTTGGAAATCGACTTTAATCAAAAGCAACAAATCAATTTGCATTTCCTATAGAAATAATTGTATACCTAAAAACTTGCTTTATTAATAAACTTCTGAAAGCGGTATTGTTGGAGACGAATTAATTCTTGGAAGATTTCGTCTTTACCAAATACAACCAAGATAAAGATTTTTTTATCTTCACGCTGTATCCCGCATATAGCAGGGTAGGCAGAGAGAACCAGAGAATCTAGTGTGTTAACACTACGTTCTATTAATATTTCCGTTCCTCACTTTTCATGTTTCTATGTGCAGTAGTTTCTCGTTCTCCTCTCTCAGCACTCCCCTACACTCCCCGCGTCCCTACACGCGACATGTCATGTTTCTATGTGCAATAGTTTTTCATCTCCTCTCTCAGCATTCCCCTACACTCCCCGCGTCCCTACATGCGACATGTCATGTTTCTATGTGCAGTAGTTGTCTGTCAGTCACTCCGTAACACAAGTGTTTCATATATATAAATATATAGACATTTCACGGATATCCTTATCAACCAGACATTAATATCACGAGCACGATACAAACATACATCAAAAGTAATAAATAGATGCCATAAGAGGAATAAAACAGTATAATAAACGCATTATGTATATATTTTCAGCTTCTCGGAGATATTTTTAGCTTATGAATCTATGGAACATTTGGGACTATTTAGTTATATCTATATATATATATAAATACGTGAAGCAAAAACTTTGGACCCCTTTTTACGAAAATTACGTGGACGGAGGAGCATGAAACTTGGCACACTTATAGTTTATATAGCGAAGGAGTGCAGAATGTTAATATTTTTTTAAAATAATGCATAAAAAGTATATTTGATTAATAAAATAAATGTTACACACACTACCATGGTTTGACATCCATGTTTATATAAAGTGATATATAATTGCTAAAGACAACGCGTTGTTAACGCGTCAACGGGGACACTAGTATATATAAATACGTGAAGCAAAAACTTTGGACCCCTTTTTACGAAAATTACGTGGACGGAGGAGCATGAAACTTGGCACACTTATAGTTAATATAGAGAAGGAGTGCAGAATGTTAATATTTTTTTAAATAATGCATAAAAAGTAATTAATAAAATAAATGTTACACACACTATATGGTAGTGTGACATCTATGCTTATATAAAGTGACATATACATTTCTTAAGACAACGCGTTGTTAACGCGTCAACGGGGACACTAGTATATATAAACGCGTGAGGTAAATGATAATAAGACAAAGCGCGGTGTTAAGTTCCGGCACTTAGAACGCGATGTCTTGAATTCAGATGGAAACTGACTACCTTTCTATGTGGGCTAAAGGGTGAAGATGCTTTATGTAATCTACTCCGAACGTTGGGGCCATGACGGCGTCAGACCGTCATGTCGTTTACTGTGACGGCAACCCAGTCGATTTAACTACCAATGGCCGTCAATACATGTTTCACATCTCGGATTGTTAAAACAACAGCGATAATAGTTTCGTCTTCATAATTAAGATTTGAACAAAAAAAAACCGACTTTTTGTTTACGAAGTTATTACGTGTAACTCAAAAACTACTCGTCCGATCTTAACTAAATTAGACCACATCAGAAGTACTACTATCATATAAAAAAAAACATCATCAAAATTGAAGCAAAAACTTCGTATACCTTTTTACGAAAATTACGTGGACGAAGGAGCATGGAACTTGGCACACTTATACTTTATATAGCGAAGGAGTGCAGAATGTTAATATTTTTTTAAAATAATGCTTCAAAAGTATATTAAATTAACAAAATAAATGTTACACACACTACCATGGTTTGAATCCATGTTTATATAAAGTGACATATACGTCACTAGGCAACGCGTTATTAACGCATTTACGGAGACACTAGTATAAAAAAAATTAGAACCACCTTTTCGAAATCGGTTAGTAAAAGACTCACCTAATAAGACCAAAGCGTGAATCCCCATTTCACTGAATGCTTAATAATTTCATTTCACATTTATTTTATATACCAAAATATATTTTTCAATTTCAAGTTATTTTCAACTTTGTGCCACATTTCAATGAATGTCAAAATGCAATAACATATTTTGAAATATATATGAAATATTGTCTAATAACGCTCAAATGATAGTTTTTCATAACAAATTTTGAAAATTTTCACGCTTTATGCGTGTTTTTATAAAATTAGTCATATATAAGGAGGTAGCAGTGTATGATGGGACAAGTACGAGGATGGGGCGATTAACGGCATTGGGATTCATAGGTAAATATATATATATACATACATACATAGCTTCACGCTGTATCCCGCATATAGCAGGGTAGGCAGAAGGAATCTAGTGTTAAGACACTCTGTTCCCCACTTTCCGTCAGATTGAGGCATTGCGTGCTGAGTGGCGAAACTCAACGCCGCGTTTTGCCTTATTAACACACCCAGGAAATGAAAAATTCCATTTTCTGGAGTGGGAATCGAATCTGTCGCGTTTACAGTCGCACGCTTGTGCCCCTGCGCCACGACTGGAGTTAAATATATATTTTATTTATATATAAAGGGAAGTGTTAAGACACTCCGTTTTTCATTAGTTCTCTACCTTCTGATGGAGTACGAGACGTTTTATCTTACTAGAGTGAGGGAATAAGAATAATATGAATATATTAATTCCCTGAGCAAGTAGAGGGTAGACACTCTGTTCTATACTATCCGCTCTACTACACTTGAATGCGGAACTCAAAGCCGCGCTCGTCGTGCTAGCCTGGGGAAAAGAGAACACTGTCAATGGAGATCGCACTCATAACCGTCGTCATGGCAAATTTTCTTTTAACATTATTTAGGATAAATGTGTCAGCAGGTCACCAAGCTTTAAAATACTGCAGTAGTTTTCGTCTGACTGTTGAAACGCAGTTGGTTGCGGATTCGATTCTCACTCACAGGAGAAATATTTAAATTATTTTTCATTCTCAAAGCGCGGCGTTGAGTTCCGCCACTCAGCGCGCAATGCCTCAATTCGGCAAAGTGGGGAACGGAGTGTCTTAACACTAGGTTCTCTCTGCCTACCCTACTATATTCGTGATACAGCGTGAAGCTATGTATGTATGTATTTTCCATTCCCCATTCTTGTCCAACAACGTTCAACAGCGTTAAGTTACGTCACACAAAATGCATTGTCTCTAATTAGGGAGGCAAGTGTAGATCAGAGTGACTTGTTACTAGTTTTTCCTTGAATAATCTGCTATCCGGTATAATGATATTTTTTCTTCATTAAAATCCAGAACGAACGAACTCCTGTCGTGTCTTGAGGCACAAGCGTGCAACTGTAAACGCGACAGGTTGTGGATTCGATTCCCACTCCAGAAAATGAAAATTTTAAATAATATTTAGTATTTTCATTTTCTGGATCTGGTAACAAGGTAAAGCGCGGTGTTGAGTTCCGCCACTTAGCACGCAATGCATCAATCCGGCGGAAAATGGGAAAAGAAATTATTGAAAGCGTACAGAGTGTCTTAACACTAGGTTCTCAGGTTCCCTCTGCCTAACCTGCTATATGCGGGATACAGCGTGAAGATAAAAAAAAAAGAATCATCCAGAATCTTAGCAAGTTATTCACGCTGATAGTTACCATCTTTCATTATAGAGAAAAGCAATCCATTCTTTATTACATGAAGTAGATTTTCATTTCAAGGAAGGACCAGAGAATACTGACGAATTAAATAAACAATATGTTTCCTTTATTGTTTCATAACAAAAGGACTTTTTATTTTTGCCATGTTTTCTCTTCTGACTGTGGATTTCAAACGTTTCAAAGGCTTGTTGTTTTGGAGTGAAATTTTTAGAATCTACAATGATAAAGTAAATAGTAATAAATTGAATAATCTTTTCTTCGTGAGATTTCTAAAGAATTGTAGGTTTAGTGATGATGTAGGTGAATTGTAGAATTTGTGATACTTTAGGGGATTTTGCAAAAATTGTATGTGCAAGCTTTTTTTTTTAAATATTGACTCTTAAATAGCAAAGAATATGGCTAGAGTCTAATGGTAATAATAATAACGTCACTATTTATAACTGTTGATAGCAATTTTTTATATATTGGCTCTTGAATATCCAAAAATATAATCAAATATTTGTCTTCAGTAATTTATAACTTAGATAACTGACTACCTAGGAGAATATAGCGTGTAGCTTCAAAGTAGCAAATATAAAAGCAACACGTCTTTTCTTTCAGCGCTCATATCATCTGTGGCAGCAGCTCCAACGCCACAGGTGTGCTGTCTGATTCCGAACCCCTGCCTTCCCCCGCCTTGCCCTCCACCTTGCCCTCCGCCATGCCCTCTGCCATGCCCTCCACCATGCCCTCCGCCATGCCCTTCGCCGTGCCCGCTGCCATATCCTCCGCCATGTCCTCCAGACCCATGTGATGATGTTCAAGCAAGTAAGTAAAATAATAATATAATATCTTATAAGCATTCCATGGACTCACTATCATGAGAGTGCCCATCGTGTTACAGAAAAAGGAGTTTGGAGACTGCCAGGAACTCACGAGACAAGAGTAGGTTTAAAGGACCATTTTAAAATGAGCTTTATTTTGATTTGCGTGCTTTGTCCGTGTTTCTCTCTGTACCTAATCATAAAAGCAATTTTGTACAGATGGATTAATTTTGTTACTCTTTTACGCAAAAAATATTATTATTATTATTTTTTAACCTCACGCTGTAACCCGCGTATAGCAGTGTAGGCAGTGGGAACCAGAGAACCTAGTGTTAAGACACTCCATTCTCTTTCAACAATTCCGTTCCCCACTTTCCGCCGAATTGAGGCATTGCGTGTTGAGTGAAAATTATTGATCGATTTTAATAAAACTTTACAGCTATGTAACTTATACATAAGAATAATTATTATAAAATCTACAATTTATAACAATTTTTGTTTTTATAAAAAACGCCACGCTAGCGAAGTCGCAAGTAGAAGCTAGTGTTTTTATAAGTAATCCTAAATTAGTTTTTAAATTTTTTGCTATATTGTCCGATTTTCTGCTTTAACAGTAAAATATAATTCCTTTCCAATATATTTATTATAGCTCCAGGCGGCGACGGGCCCATAAGAGTGATCGTACCGAAGAACAACATCGGGGAACAGTTCCAGGCTGCTGGTTTCCAATCATACCCTGTACTCGGAGGGACAATATACGCTCGCGTCAATCCAGATATGATGATCCAATTACCACCTATCCTTGTCAGACCTAATCCTTTGAGGCCTATTCAACCACCAAGTATAGACGTGCAGCCTCCTCAGCAAAGGCCGATTATGCCCCCTCCAATCTGCGTAAGACCAGCTCCTTTACCACCAATTCGTGTACCCCCCATTTGCGTCAGGCCCCAACCCCTACGACCAATAACCCCACCACCGATAATAGTGAGACCACCATGTCCTAAAGTAATCCAACCACCAGCGATCACGATAAGGCAACCAGACTCACAAGTCATAACGCCACCACAAATAGTGGTCCGACCACCAACACCAGCGAATATTCAACCACCAACGATCATGTTTAGGACATGCGTTCTAGATAACGGAGCGAACGGCGGAAATTCTGGCATTAACTATTATCCTGGACCTTGTCCTGGTCCCTGCCCAGATCCGTGCCCAAATCCTTGCCCAGACCCTTGTCCGGAACCATACATAGATCCTTGTGACCGTTGCGTGAACCCATGCCCGTTCCCATGTGATCCATGCGTAAATACATGCCCGTTCCCTTGTGACCCATGCGTAAATCCATGCCCTTACCCTTGTGACCCATGCGTAAACCCATGCCCTTACTCTTGCGATCCATGTGTGGATCCATGCCCATCACCTTACCCCTTAAATCCGTGTGATTGCGTGAACCCATGTCCATCACCCTACCCCTGTAATCCATGCCTCAACTAAACACAATACCATGAACCCAATCATAGAAATTGAATATATGCCCGCCCATACGTTCAATTTTTATGTATTTTTATAATTTTCCAACGGATCTCGATGCAAATTGAAAAATGTATGTTATTTGGAGAACCCGTATTAGTTTCGTTAGTGTTTTAAGTTTTGCAAATGTAATTATTATATTTTATTATTAAAGTATATGTAATATGTATTTATGTGAATATATGATTATATTGTGTAAACTGTTATTTTATTAACCTAATAATAACTAAACGCCTGGCGTGTCTTGAGGCACAAGCGTCCGACTGTACACGCGACAGGTTGTGGGTTCGATTCCCAAAATCATCAAAATTGGTTCACCCAGTAAAGAGTTATTACATAAAAAAATACAGTCGAATTGAGAACCTCCTCCTTTATTACAAAGACAGGATAACCTAAAAATATAACTATATGAAATAACTTTTTCTTGCTATCTTCACGTTGTATCCCGCACATAGCAGGGTAGGCAGAAAGAACCGAGAACCATAGTGTTAAGATACTCCGTTTACCACTTTCCGCCGAAGTGAGGCATTGCGTGCTGAGTGGCGGAACTTAGCGCCGCGCTTTTCCCTATATAATAAATTAACTAATGCAGGATAGGCAGAGAGAACCTGAGAACCGACGAGTTAAAACACTCCGTTTCCCACTTTCTGCCGAATTGAGGCATTGCATGTTGAGTGGCGGAACTCAACGCCGCGCTTTGCCGTGTCACCGAACCCAGGAAATGAAAAATTCCATTTCCTGGAGTGGGAATCGAACCCACAACCTGTCGCGTTTACAGTCGCACGCTTGTGCCTCTGCGTCACGACAAGCGTAACGAAACTTCGCTAACGATAGTATGTTTACTTCAGTTTTGTTATTCAAACAAAGTTGACAACGAGCGACTACGTGATTGTAATATAAAGTTGCGAACATCAAAAGTATTTTACCCGACTTAGAAAAGGAGGACGTTTAAGAGCCAATATATGAAAAAAAAGTGGAAAATGGGGAATGGTTGAAAGAGAATGGAGTGTCTTAACACTATGGTTCTCAGGTTTCCTCTGCCTACTCCGCTATATGCGGGATACAGCGTAAATATATGTATGTATGGGAAACGGTAGAAAGAGAACGGAGTATCTTAACACTAGATTCTCAGGTTCCCTGCTATGTGCGGGATACAGCGTGAAAATAAAAAATAAGTTAATAGGATTTATGGAGAGTGGAATTATTGGTTCTCATTGTCTAAGTTGTAATTTTTTAGTTTACCTTCAAGCGTGAGAACCTAGTGTTAAGACACTCCATTCTCTTTCAACAATTCCGTTCCCCACTTTCCTGTGTCTTAGCACTATCTCTATCCTACCAGGATAAAGCTGTATCTTACTGTATTTGTATATGTACTTTTTTATTTGTAATATATGTGTATATTATGTTTGTAAGCATGTATTTATGAATATATGTATGTATTTATCTATATATATAAAAATGAATGTTTGTCTGTATATCATCGATGAGCTCAAAAACTACTGTACCGATTATTAGGAAAATTGGTATATATATATATATATATTTCCACAGAGAAGGTTTGTATAATATACTCATTGATGCCACTCGCCACCAGGTGGAGCCTGCAGCTCCACCTGGTGGCGAGCTACCTAGAGCTAGAGGTGGGTTAGCTACTTCTGCTACGTTCAACCAATTGTCATGAAAATCAGTATGACCATGTATTTTTACACAGGAATATATAAAAATTAATGTTTGTCTGTATGTCATCGACAACAACATCGATTTTACCGCCGAGTAGAGCTAGTTTATGTATAACTAGCTTTCCGCCCGCGGCTTCGCACGCATGGAATTCGGTTATATCGCGCGACGTGTAAGGAGTAGCATAGGCTACTCCTTACTATAGAGTCTTTCCCAAAGTCTAGACTATTTGTCAAAAAAAATTATAAGAAATATTTTTTTTTTTTTATAAAAAATTTTTAACGCAATAAAAAATATTCTATGTCCTTTTCTAAGTTTAGTACTACCTTCATACCGAATTTCATCAAAATTTCAAACCGAAGTTCAGTGGTTTAGGCGTGAAAGCGTAACAGACAGACAGACAGAGTTACTTTCGCATTTATAATATAAGTAAGGATTTTGCGCCCTACGCTGTTCCTGACAATCAATTTTTTATTTTAATGGTTGTCTCTAAGAAATCACTTCTAGTTATAAGGACGCCATTTCACAAGACGTGCTAACAGGTCATATGTATTTTTATAATTAGTATTTGTAAACTTGTATGTGCAATAAGGTATTATCTATATATAGGGTGTCCCAAAATTAACGCAAGATTTGAGTTAAATAGAAAATGCCATTTTAGTCTTTTAATAGCGAATGAATAATGAATATAATATCAAATGGCGGCAAAGTCAAATCTTGCGTTAATTTTGGGACATTTATAAAGGATAAATACGTGAAGCAAAAACTTTGTACCCCTTTTTACGAGAATTACGCGGACGCAGGAGCATGAAACTTGGCACACTTACAGTTTATATAGAGGAGCAGTGCAGAATGATTATATCTTTTTAAAATAATGCAAAAATAATATTTAAATTTATAAAATAAATATTACACACACTATTTGTTTGACATCCATGTTTGTACAAAGTGACATATACGTTGCTAGGCAACGCATTGTTGATGCGTGAATCGGGACACTAGTTAGTCTATATAAATACGTGAAGCAAAAACTTTGGACCCCTTTTTACGAGAATTACGCGGACGGAGGAGCATGAAACTTGGCACACTTATAGTTTATATAGAGAAGGAGTGCAAAATGATTATATTTTCTAAAAATAATCTATAAAAATACATTAAATTAATAAAATAAATGTTACACACACTACCATGGCTTGACATCCATGTTTATATAAAGTGACATATACGTCACTACGCAACACTACGCGTTATTAACGCATTTATGGGAAAACTATTTATTATAAAACGTAAAGCCAAAAAACAAATGTTACAAAAATATTAGTACATTTTTGTATTATACGCATACAAAAAGTATGATGAAAATCTAATCAGCGTTCTCTAAAAGTTTCTTCCATAAAATCTTCTCAAGTGATAAATTTTAATACCTCTTCGGAGATTGCTTTCTAGAAATTTGGAACAAAGTATCCAATAATAAAAGGGTCGCAAGTTCGATTCGAGTTACGTAAATAAATTAAGAGACACAATCGTGTGACTGTAAACGCGACAGGTTGTGGGTTCATACACACTACAGGGAATGAACATATTGAATAGTATTTAGTATTTTCATTTTCTCGCTCCGGTAACAAAGCAAAGCGCGGCGTTGAGTTCCGCCACTCAGCACGCAATGCCTCATTTCGGCGGAAAGTGGGGAACGAAAAGAGAGAACGGAGTGTCTTAACACTAGGTTCTCACGACCCCTTTACCTACCTTGTTATGTGCGGGATACAGCGTGAAGCTAAAAAAAAAACTAGTTCTCATATAAAAAGGAATCATAAAAATTGTAACATATAACTTATAATAAAAAATAATGTATAACTTTAAAAAAAAAATGTTTTTTTTTTTAAATTTCAAAACCGCAAAACGTTTATAAAAAAGCTTAAATAATTGTTTAAATCAACCATTCATAAATAATTAATATTTTAGTTCTGAATATAATAAACATTATTTTCATATGATTATAGTCTCTATTTCGTAGTAATAAAGTTGCTTTTCGTATGTTTAAAATAAAATAAACTATGGTTTAACTTATGGTATAAATAGGAAGAGATTAAGAAATTACTATCAGACTGGAAGATGGTTGCGGGGACAGTTGTTTGGTTATTCGGTAATATATGTATATGTATATTTTTATATTATTCGGCGTTGAGTTCCGCCACTCAGCGCAAAGTGGGGAACAGAGTGTCTTAACACTAGGCTCTTTTCCCTCTGCCTACCCTGCTATATGCGGGATACAGCGTGAAGTATGTATGTTTTAATCTTCACGCTGTATCCCGCATATAGCAGGCAGAGGGAACCTGAGAACCTAGTGTTAAGACACTACGTCCGCTTAAAATTTCCGTTCCCCACTTCACTTCACTTGTGGGTTCAAATCCTACTTCAGGAAATGAAACATTACATATTTATAATAACTAATAGTATTATAATAACTATTAGTATTTTCATTTCCTCGCTGTGGTAACAAGGCAAAGTGCGGCGTTGAGTTCCGCCACTCAGCATGCAATGCCTCAATTTGGCGGAAAGTCGGAGGTATTCGGTATTTTTTACTGTGCGGCGTTTAGTTCCGCCAATTAATACGTAATTGCCGAAATGAGGCGGGGAGTGGAGAGTGTTTTAACACTATTTTTTTTCTACTATCTCTGTTAGATGCGAGGGATACGAGAAGCGATTTTTTTTTTAATTTTATGTTGGGTAGAATGTATAAAGAACAATTCGTTTAAGATGGTCAAGGAACAGAAAATGAAACCAAGGAGTTGCTTAAATCCGTAATACTTCTGAATAATGTCATAAATAATTTTTTATAAAGCATATTGCTTATGTAACAGAAAATCAGGTTTGGAGAATCTTATCTCTCTATATTATCAAGGAGTGTAAATCGGAGAAATGCTTCACTATATATTACATTTACCACTAATACACAATTCCATTGCAGCGCTTCTCACATACTCCCTTGGGCAGCCGGTACCTGATCCGCAGTATTACCCATGTCCTGAACCCCTGCCTCCCTGCCCTGATCCATGTCCACCATGCCCAGAACCATATGACCCTTACGATCAGCCATGTCCTGAGCCATCTCCATATCCTGATCCATGCCAGGATACGATACAAATAAGGCCATGTAATCCGAGTATACCACCAGTTCAATATGCGTATGGGCAGGCTCCTTCTGGTGAGTACTTTGAAGATATCTTCTACTTTCTTCTTTCTCTTTCCTTCTATTTTTTTGGTATGTCTGTCTGTAGCATCTTAGCCCTCAAACGTAGAGACTGATTTCGATGCGGATTTTTTCATTCGGAAGCCGATTCAATTGCGGTAATTCTTAAGTATGTTTGGTGAAAATTGGTCAGCAGTTTGAAGAGTATAATCTCTTTTACAAAATGATGTAAGGCGTTTTTGGAATAAAATTGATATTTTTCTGTTATTTATGTATGTATTTGTATCTATTTTTATCTATTTATAACATATATTTTTATATATTCCAAAATCGAAATTTTCCCTTTTTTTATCCTCTTTAACTCAATCAAATTAAATATACTTATTTATTGAAAGTACATTCAATAGTTTTCTAATTTTCCAGGTTACGTATTCGTAAAGCCAGGTCAGATCCGGTTTCCAGCACCAAATCCAATAATCGTGAAACCAGGTTCTGTGAAACCACCTTCTCCTCCAGTCATTTGGGTTAAACCAGCTTCCATTCAACCCCCAGCGTTAGCCCCCATTAGGGTTCAACCCCCTCCAGTACAACCCCCAACCCCTCCACCGATATCTGTCCAGCCGGAACCAGTAACTCCTCCTCTGCCACCACCAATCGTGGTCAGACCACCGCCGGTAGTTCCACCAGTACCAGGAAAAATTAAGGTAATTTGCCCAAATTGGTATTTTTTTTAGCTTCACACGCACATAGCAGGGTAGGCAGAAGGAACTTGAGAACCTAGTGTTAAGACACTCCGGTCTATTAACATTTCCGTTCCCGACATTCCGGCGATTGCCGAGATTGTGTGGTGAGTGGCGAAACTCAACGCCGCGCTTTGCTTTGTTATCAGAGCGAGGAAATGAAAATATGTGTGGGATATAGCCTGAAGTTAAAAAAAAGTTAACCAGAGGCGACTTAGCCAAACCACATCGACAGACCCCTAAATTCCAATAAAGCTAAATATCGCAAGTATAAACTCGGATAGCAACTCGTAAATTAGCAATTTCGTCACGAACGATTTTCAATACAAATTGTTAGTTTGGTTTCGATTTAAGTTAGCTTTAATTACTTTAGTAGTAAAGGTCGCCCTTCGATCAATGGATGGAACTTTAAAATGGGAACCTTCTTGGGAAATATATCTATATTATATAAGAATATTATGTTGCTGATTGAAGAAATCGAAAGTGTATATATTTTTTCTTGGATAATTAAGATTTTATCAAAAAAGAAAACAAATTTCAGAGGCACTAGCGTGTGACTGTAAACGCGACAGGTTGTGGGTTCGATTCCCACTCCAGGAAATGTAAACCTTAGTATTTTCATTTCCTGGATTCGGTAACATGGCAAAGCGCGGCGTTGAGCTCAATACGGTGGAAAGTGGGGAACGAAATTGTTGAAAAAGAATAGAGTGTCTTAACACTAGGTTCTCTGGTTGCCTCTGCCTACCCTGCTATAGGTGGGGTACGGCGTGAAGTGAAGACAAATTTCAAATAAGCTGTTTTAAAAAGTACATTTATTAGAAATATCTCAAAAGCTGAAGTATGTGACCAAATCAGAAGCTGCAGCTGTTATTTAAAAAAGGAATCATCAAAATTAGTTCATCCAGTCAATAATTTTGCGGTAACTAAAACACATTAACAAAAAAAATGAATTCATAACCTTCCAATTTGGATTTGGTTAACAATTAAGAATTGGGTCTTCTCAATTTTGGTACTTAGTCTGCCTGAATTTATGACAGGTAATGTTTTTCATTTACCTAAACTCCAAATTGTAGTGTCTTAAATTAGACGGAGAGTGAAGAGTATAGTAACGTTACATAACATTTTCTCTCTCTCTCTCTCTGCTTATGAAAGAGATCTTTGAACATAAAAATAAAAAGAAGCTTTAATCATCACATAAAACTCTCGCTTAGACTATGTTATTCATTATGTTAAGCAAAATTTTAATATTTTCTCCGAAATGTCCCAAAACATAATGTAACTATTTTTTCCAGGTAACACCAGCACCAGTCACACCACCTCTCCCTGACCTGCTCGTCGTACAACCACCAAGAATTATTCTATCACAGACACCAACAATCTGCTATCAACCGAATCCACCTTTATTCCGAAACTGTGGCTGTGCTCGTATATGCGTTTACAGACCATGCCCTAATCCATGCCCGGAGCCATATCCTCCATGCCCTCCACCCTGCCCACCACCCTGCCCTCCACCTTGTCCACCCTGCCCAATGCCATGTCCACCGTGCCCACCACCATGTCCACCATGTCCACCAAGTCCTCTTGTCTACTAAATAACTTAAATTAATCAAACCTGATATACACTTCAAGAAAAGACCATTACTGTCCTTGTCTGCCGTTCTACCTAATATCCTGTCCACCTCTGTGTCAACCACAATGTCCACCAAGTCCTTTTGAAGAATAAAACCTGCTGTACTCTTCAAGAAAAGACATAATTATACTATTCTGCCTAATACCCAGTTCACCACAGTGTCCCCAAGGTTCTTGATCAAACTCTTTCTCAAGAAAGGACTGTTCTTCTCTTCTTCTCTTCTACTCTTGCAATAGTATGACAATACCACCATAACTTGTCTTGAGCAATATTCTTGGTGCCAAGTTTAATTTTCAAGAAATTGTTGCAAAATCGATTTTGTCGGTTTTACTGGATTTTTTGGAAAATTAAAGTATTTTCCACGTTTTACTAAATTTCTAGGCTAATACTTCTACCACCATGTTTACCAAGATCTCTTGGCTACTACAACTCAAACTGTACTCTTCGAGAAACGACTAGTATAGTATGAACAATATCAGCCCAACTTGTCTTAAGATTAACAATTTTGAAAAAATACGGTAAATTCCATTTTACCGGTTTTACTGGTTTTTGGAAAATTGAAGTTTTATCAGGTTTTGACCAAGTACTCTTATCTACTATTTATTCCCAGAAAGCTATATTCTTAAAATAGTATAATAATATCAACAGAACTGGCCTAATACTAACAATTTTCAAAAAAAAAAAAGGTGAATTTGATTTTACCGGTTTTATCGATTTTTGGGAAATTTCGGTTTTTTCTTTATATAAACAGAGAAAATAGGTTTGGTTTATATATATATATATAATTAAAATTATGTAATATATATGTTTGTATATATAATATAAATATTTATTATAAACATTTTAAAATAAGGTTACATTTGTAAAATGTGTGAGCGAACGAAATAAATACGGGTTTGAGCATTTTTTTGACCTTTTTTTTTTATTTATCCTATTTTCTGTATAAGAAAGAATTCAGTTCAGTTCAGTTCTTTCTATATAAAAAAAACCATTCTATTATCTGTTTTTATTTTTTTAATGACTATCAGAAAATTGACTAATTTTTTTATCCTAAGATATCTATAAAAACGCCTGTCGTGTCCTGAAGCACAAGCGTGCGACTGTAAACGCGACAAGTTATGGGTTCGATTCCCACGCCAGGAAGTGTGAAAGTTAGTATTTTCATTTCCTCGTTCTGGTGACAAGGCAAAGCGCAGCGTTGAGTTCCGCCACTCAGTACTCAACGCCTCAATTCGAGGGAAAGTGGGAAACGGAGTGTCTTATGACTAGGTTCTCTTGTTCCGTCTGCCTACCCTGCTATGTGTGGGATACAGCGTGAAGATAAAAAAAAATGATTTCGTAGTTTAAGTTACATAAGTAATGCGGTTTCTTCTTTTTAGTGAATTGAATTAAGTCATAGCTTTGTAAAACAGTGTAATTTTCATTGGAGGTTATTTTTATATATATATTCAAAACATATTATTTTTACCTTCACGCTGTATCCCGCATATAGCAGGTTAGGCAGAGGAAACCTGAGAACCTAGTGTTAAGACACTCCGTTCCCCACTTTCCGCCGAATTGATGCATTGCGTGCTAAGTGGCGGAACTCAACGCCGCACTTCGAATTTCTAACTTATAACATGATACATACATAACCACTATACAATCAATGCACAATTTTAATACTATGAGAAGATTAAATTTTATATTTTAATATCGTGTGGTCATTTTATTGAAATTATTTTAAAATTTTAATTAAATTGTTTGCCCAATTGGTATTGAGATTAAGGATTGTTTACCACTAATAATATATTTTATATATCGCCTATCGTGTGTTGAGGCACAAGCGTGCGACTGTAAACGCGACAGGTAGTGGGTTCATATACACTACAGGGAATGAATATTTTATATAAATAGTATAATAATAATAATATATGTGTGAAGTTAAGAAACTCGACCACACCTTTGAAGTAAATTATCCGAAAATAATAAAG
>JAKGSA010000763.1:31498-88660 GCA_033558755.1 Philaethria dido
ACTCCAGGAAATGAAAATTTTAAATAATATTTAGTATTTTTTATTTCTGGGTTTGATAACAAGGCAATATATATTTTAGTTTTTAATTTTATTTTTTTTCTATTACCAGGACCAATCCAACCCTGCACTTCTCAGTCGGAAAGACATAGTACCCTAGGCGATGTAGGCAGCGTTACTGGCATACTTAAGCTGCCAGGAGTGTTGGCGGATAAGCTACTGGCTGGAGAAATTAGCTTGTAATGAAATAAAAATCACATATTAAAAAAAAAGCTACTGGCTGGAGAAATTAGCTTGTAATGAAATAAAAATCACATATTTTATTTACTCTTATTTATTTTCCCAAAAAAATAAGACTACGTATGACATTCTTAGAAAACATATAAAATTTTGGGCACAGCGGGACTCGAACCCGTGACTCTTGGAAACAGTCCAAGAGTTCGGACCACTAAACCATACGTTCCTATCGGACCGTGTCGAAATCTTCATGCGCTTACAATTTATTCGGTGTGTTCAAACTTTTATATATTTTCTAAGTATGTGTTTCGTTTCCTAAGTGTGTGATTAACACTGTAAAAACTATCAAAAAGATTACTTATATTTTAATATATTAAGATTTATTAAAAATGTATTGCACAGGTAATTCGTTCTTCAGATCATAGTAAAGTTCTTTTTTTTTTTTATTATTGATAACGGACGGCAAACGAGCAGAAGGACTACCTGATGGTAAGTGGTTACCTTCGCCCATAGACATCAACAACACCAGAGATGTTGTAGCTGCGTTGCCAACCTAGAGGATACTGATGGAAGGGGGGACAATGTAGTAGTCCACTATCAGAACCGGAACACATCATAAGATATTTGGCGGTTCGTCTTTGACATGATAGTGGTCGCGAGCCAGTCGGAGGACGAACCTCCTACCACCAACAAAAATTTCTACTGTTAAGACACTCTATCCTCCACTTCCCGTTCAAAATCAAGATATTAATTTGCCAGAGCGGAGATATGTTTTCTTATCTTTACGCTGTATCCCGCATATAGTAAGGTAGGCAGAGGGAACCTGGGAACCATAGTATTAAGACACTCCGTTCTCTTTTAACAATTCCGTTCCCCACTTTCTGCCGACTTGAGGCATTTTGTGCTGAGTGGCGGAACTCAACGCCGCGCTTTGACTTGTTACCAGAGCGAGGAAATGAAAGTACTAAATATTGTTTAGAATTTTCATTTCCTGGAGTGGGAATCGAACCCACAACCTGTCGCGTTTATAGTCGCGCGCTTATGTCTCAAGAAGACATATTTCTTATAAATATTCATAAATTCGGTTATATCATAAAATATGTATCTCAATTTGGCGGTAAGTGGGGAACGGAATTGTTGTAAGAGAACGGAGAGTCTTAACACTAGGCTCTCAGGTTCCCTCCGACAGCGTGAAAATAAAAAAAGTAAAACAAAGACGAATATATATATATATATATATAATCACTTGTCAGATCTTAACTAAATTTGAAATGGACCACAACGGAAACACTTCTATCATATACCAAAGGATCACCAAAATCGGTTCACCCACATATATAAAATACAACCAAATTAAGAACTTCATATTTGCAACAAATCAATAAAATCTAACAAACTTCCGCCGGATTTTAGTAAATGAAATTAAAATACTTTTTAAAATTTACGCGTTTTGGTAACAATCGATGAGTTCTGCGAATTTGTGGAACTCACAGACTATTAGAAAAGTTTTGACGTCGAACTGGGAAATTTAATTGGTTTTAAATTGACGCTCTTATGGCTCAGTAGTGGATAATAACCATATAAACATTATTTTTAGAAATTTGAACGCAGCGGGCCTCGAACCCACTATTCATGGTAATGTCCAATCGTTCTGAGCGCCAAGCTATATATACGTTTTTATAGAAAGAATATGCCTTGAGAAACGTTAGAAAACTATGAACGCAGCGGGACTCGAACCTGCGCATCTTGGGAACTGTCTTAGCGCTGTGACTGCTAAGCTATCCGTTCTTATAAGGAGAACGTGCCTGGACAACGTATAAATATTTGAACGCAGCGGGACTCGAACCCGAGCCTCTTGGTAAGCGTCTAAGCGCTGTGACCGCTAAGCTATACGTTGTTGTCGCTGTGTTGAAGTTGTTATATACTAGAAGAATACATATATAATACATACATACATAGCTTCACGCTTCATGTATCCCGAATGTAGCAGGGTAGGTAGAGGAAACCTAGTGTTAAAACACTCCGTTCCCCACTTTCCGCCGGAGTTTTGAGTAGCGGAATTCAACGCTGCGCTTTGCCTTGTAACCGAACCCAGGAAATGGAAAAATCCATTTCTTGGAGTGGGAATCGAACCCACAACCTGTCGCGTTTACAGTCTCACGCTAGTGCCTCTGCGCCACGACAGGCGTTACTGGTATTTAATAAATATTTTTAATATACTTTCAAAGTATTGTTCATACACTTAGAATACGAAAAACAAGCGTACTAGAATTTTGACGTTAGATAACAACGTGTAGCTTAGCGGTCAGAACGCGATGACGGTAAATAAGATGCGCGTGTTTGAATCCAACTGTGCTCAAATTTTTATTTCTAAAAAGAAAATTGTTTATTTGTGATTTAAGAAAATATCAAATAAATACTGTTTTAAAGACATTCAGGTATATTACGTACGAAAGTGGGGAGCGGAATTGTTGAAAAAGAACGGAGTGTCTTAACACTAGGTTCTCAGGTTCCCTCTGCCTACCCTTCTATGTGCAGGATACAGCGTGAAGATAAAAATAAAAAAATAATAAATATAAAAGGTATATTACGAAGTGAGAAGTTGAGAACTGCGGCGTTGAGTTCCGCCACTCAGCACGCAATGCCTCAATTCGGCGGAAAGTGGGGAACGGAGTGTCTTTACACTAGCTTCCCTCTCTGTCTACCCTGCTATATCCCGCATGGATACAGCGTGAAGCTATGTATATATGTAGAAGTTGAGAACTCTATCGAATGTTTCATACTATGGAGTAGAGCAAAAGGACTGCGCTCTCGCGACCCATAAAATAGACAGACCTAATTATGTCCTTTTTTAAGTTAGGAATCTCTTACGCAAAACATCGCTTTTCATGTTTGAATCAAATTGTATACAGCAGGTATACTTTGGGAACCCGGTATATTTCAAATTTCGGGAAGCCGGTATGTTTAGGGAAGCCGGTATATTTAGGTAAGCCAGTATGTCTAGGGAAGCCGGTATATTTAGGGAAGCCAATATATTTACAGAAACCAGTATATTTAGGGAGACCGGTAAGCCAGTATATCTAGGGAAGCCGGTGTATTTAGGGAAACCGGTATATTTAGGGAAGCCGGTATATTTAGGAGAGGTTCTATAAATATACTGATATTTATAGAAGCCTCCAATCTCATTCTCAATTTTTCCTGGTGACCGTTGTTTTAGCTATCATAGTTTTTTTGACCTTATTTTTATACAAAAATAAAAAATTAGGAGTTAGATAATACTATCTCACTCCTAATTTTTTTCCAACATGTTTTATTTTGTATCTTTAATCTGCTAGTAAATCTGCCACTTATTTATAAAAAGTAAGCCGATGGGAATCGTGTTATATGGACGCTTCGACATTGATGTTTGTCAGATTGCGGAGTTTAACACTGCAATCTACCTTCATCAGAGTGGACAAATGAATTTAATTTAAGTATAATAATTTCTCCGAATATGGATCGAACCTAGTGGCCTAAAGGCCTGTCGTGAGTTCTTTTTGTGGGTTCGCTTCCCACGACAAGAAATAAATATATTAAATAATATTTAATATTTTCATTTCATTGCTCTGGTAACAATGCAAAGCGCGGCGTTGAGTTCCGCCACTCAGCACGCAATGCCATAATTCGCGCGGAAAGTGGGGAACGAAATTGTTAAAAGAGAACGGAGTGTCTTAACACTAGGTTCTCAGATTCCCTCTGCCTACCCTGCTACGTGCGGAATACAGCGTGAAGATAAAAAAAATATATCAAACCTAGAACCACCTCGCGAACCCAACCTACTGAGCCATAACGTTTTTCTTATTATATAAACATTTAACATTTAGTTTTCATTCTTCCAAAAATATTATCAATAAATATGTCATGGCTATGGTCATTAAGTCGAATCAAAATTTAAAAAAAAAACATTTGATTTCTGTTTTCGTGGTAATGTGGCTTTGGTTCTCAAAATGTGTGGTAGTTTACGATGAAAGGTAGGTAATCTTTTTTTTATCTTCACGCTGTATCACATAGCAGGGTAGGCAGAGGGAACCTGAGTACCATAGTATTAGGACTCTCCGTTCTACTAAAATTTCCGTTCCGCACTTTCCACTGAATTAAGGCATTGCGTCCTGAGTGGCAGAACTCAACGCCGCGCTTTGCCTTGTTACAAAACCCAGGGAATCAAAACTTTTACATTTCCTGGAGTGAGAATCGAACCCACAACCTGTCGCATTTACAATTATAAGTATAGATTTTAATAAAATTAAAATAAATGCAGCTTGACGCATAGAGTCAGCAGAAAGAGAAGGTCTAGTGTCGAAATTCTTCGTTTTCTCCTTTCCATCTCTATTCTAGATCATGATCATGTCAAAGACGAACCGCCAAATCTTATGATGTGTTCCGGTTCGATGGCATGTAAGCCAGGTTTTCCTCTTTCCCACCCATCCATTCCCCAGAATGTGGTGGTTCCGATAGCGAACTACTACATTGTCCTCCTTCCATCTGTATCCTCGTCGGTCGGCAACGCATCTACAACATCTCTGGTGTTGTAGATGTTCATGGGTGAAGGTAACCACTTACCATCAGGTGGTCCTTCTGCTCGTTTGTCATCCGTTATCCATAAAAAAATATATATTATGTTCTTTTTTTATATATTTTTTTTGTTTCAGGATCAATATAAATGATTAAATTATTATTAAAACGAGATGATAAAAACACGCGGCGATTTAAAATGGATTATAGAGCGTAAGTATTTGAAACGACTTAGATACTTACTTAGATATTAATCTATATATAAATACGTGAAGCAAAAACTTTGTACTCCTTTATACGAAAATTACGCGGATGGAGGAGCATGAAACTTGGCACACTTATTGTTTACTAGTGCCCCAGATGACGCGTTAACAACGCGCTGTCTTTAGCAATATGTGTATATGTCATTTTATATAAACATGGATGTCAAATCGTGGTAGTGTGTGTAACATTTATTTTATTAATTAAAAAAATGTTAGCTTTCTGCACTTCTTGTCTATATAAACTATAAGTGTGCCAAGTTTCATGCTCCTCCGTTCACGTAAAATGCGTAAAAAGGGGTACAAAGTTTTTGCTTCACGTATTTGTATATAGATATAGAGAAGGAGTGCACAATGATAATATCTTTTTAAAATAACTCATAAAAAATATATTAAATTCACAAAAAAAATGTTACACACACTACCATGATTTGACATGCATGTTTATATAAAGTGACATATATATACATTGCTAGGCAACGCGTTGTTAACGCGTCAACGGGGATACTAGTTTAAATAATAAGACAGACTGCGGCGTTGAGTTCCGCCACTCACACAATAGACTGTGTATGAAAATAATATAGATTGTTTTCTTTAGGATTTGCTCTAAATTTCCATACAAAAAAATTATAAGCATTTAAAAACCGCTTAAAAGCACATATTTTCAAGACGTCATCTCCAGACGCCATTATTTAGAATAAACTAAGCGTGAAAAGTATTAAGTTCGTTTGAGATTTGTTTAATGGTTTCTAAAGTGAAAACGGAGAGATTAGACACATACATACATAGCTTCACGCTGTATCCCGCATATAGCAGGGTAGGCGGAGGGAACCTAGTGTTAAGGCACTCCGTTCCACACTTTCCACCGAATTGAGGCATTGCGGGCTGAGTGGCGGAACTCAACGCCGCGCTATGCCTTTTTACCAAACCCAGGAAATGAAAAATCTCATGACCTGGAGTGGGAATCGAACCCACAACCTGTAGCGTTTACAGTCGCACGCTTGTGCCTCAAGACACGATAGGCGTTAAAACATTCCGTTTTCACTTTCTACCCGAAATCGCTATATTATACTAAAATAAAGATGTGTTTTTTTGATGTATATGTTGTTACTAAACTTTCATCTAAATTCGTTTAGTATCCAAATGTTTTTGCGTGAAAGAGGAACAATCATTGTCACAAACTTTGGCATTGACAATATTAGTAGAAATTTATGCGGTACTTATGGGGAACAGAAATGTTCTAGGAGAACGGAGTGTCTTAACACTAGGTTCTCAGTTTTCCTCTGCCTACCCTGCTATATGCGGGATACAGCGTGAAGTTAAAAAAAAAAAATTATGCGGTAGAAGTATGTGCGAGAGTATAACAGCGAAATCTCTCTATAATCTACTAAAAGATGTCGGCCTGTCTAGAACTATTATCAGTTCATTTCTAGCACGTATTTCGAAGGAGAGTAGGTTCTTTTCAAATATGGTTAGGTAGAGAGAGGAGCGCGGACAGTGGAGTTCAACGTTATTGCGCATTTTAAAGGAGCCCCTTAAACCCACACGTTGTGTCTTAAGTCTCGAGCACTCTCCACATCCCTCTCTGCAACACGATGGGCATTGGCACGGTTAATCAATGGTGCGGTAAGGTGTTTCATATCTAAAAACGTTTTAAGAAAACGGTTAATTTTTTTAAAAATTTTGAACGCAGCGGGACTCGAACCTGCGCCTCTTGGAAACCGTCCTCGCGCTCTGACCGCTAAGCCTTGCCTTCTATATCCGACTGTATCGAAATTCTTATACTCTTGTTTCAACGTTATTTATGTTGTTAGCATCTCTGTAGAGAGATTTTGACTAATTTCTAAGAAACAATCATTTGGCAACAGAGAATGCTATTTATTAAATATTTTTGATTGTTTTAAAATTTTGAACGCAACGGAACTCGAACCCGTGACCTCATTGTCCCACTGCGATCAAAATTTTTATACGTTTTCTTAAAATGTTTTTCGTTTCCTAAGTATATGATTAACACTTTTAAACTATCAAAAAAAGTTTCATATCTAGTAAGATTTAATATAACTTTTTTTGCAGAACTGTTGTGTGTCTTCATAAGTATCACAATACTTACATCAATAGCTAGTACTTCTGATATTCCAGATAAGGTAAAATTATTTTTTTTATACTCTATCTTTAACTTTTGAAAAAGCAGTGAGAATTTAGTTTTTTTTTTAACTTCACGCTGTATCCCGCACATAGCAGGTTAGGCAGAGGGAACCAGAGAACCTAGTGTTAAGACACTCCATTCTCTTTCAACAATTCCGTTCCCCACTTTCCGCCGAATTGAGGCATTGCGTGTTGAGTGACGGAACTCGACGCCGCGTTTTGCCTTTTTACCAAACCCAAGAAATGAAAATACTAAATTTTACATTTCCTAGAGTGGGAATCGAACCCACAACCTGTCGCGTTTACAGTCGCACGCTTGTGCATCTGCGCCACGACAAGCGTTTTTTGAGAATTTAGTGATAAGGATTATCTTTTTCTCTCCGTTTCCGCTCTGTTAGTGGCATTTTATTGTAACATATGGGATAAGGTCGAACTGTATACTCTAAGCTAGTGAGTTCAATTCTGAATTGGGGAATTTGATATTAAAACTATTTTCCTTCTTTGTTCTGATAGTATAGATAGCACGGCGATGAGTTCCGTTCAATGTCTCGAATTAAGGAAAGGTAGAAAGTGGTGAACGAAGTGTTTTGACACTAGGTTCTCTCTATATATCCTACTAAAGCGTGAAAAGGCCAAAACAATTTATAAATATTTTTACAGATTATTCAAAAATGTGATCAACATCAGAAAATTTGTAAATTACATAATAGCATTATCAATGAAGAAAATAGTGTTAACAATATAGCATCTAATTCAGATGATGCAATATACCAAATCGATGATGAAAAAGAAGAAGAAATATCAAAAACACTACAAAATAACATATTTATAGATGATGGAGTTAAAAATATAACTGTTTTATGCTTAGCAGGTTATGATAATGAAATTCTTGCCCTAAAAAATGATCTTTTAGAACGGGGTGAAGGCAATGAACTAATGATTTACTTTTTTCTATACAAAGATCTGAAATACCACAATTTGGGAAAAGTTTTGACGAACATAGCTTATTTTAATAAAAATATATTAAAATACACTCATTATTTCTATGTAGATTCTGAAATGGTAAGAAATGATAGACAGTTAAATATATCTGGAGTTAAAGAATTAAATAACAACGTGCCAGAAGAAACAATAAATGAAGACATACATCAGTATTTAATTTTACACCCACATATAGATTTTGATGGCACCTATAAATTTATACTTCCAAAAGAAAATGATATAAAAGAGAAAAATGTTATTGTAGATTTACATAAAATTAAAAATAATGCTAATGCTGACAACAAATACTTTAATCAAAGAGATGAAAAATTTTATGAAAATCAAAATTCTCATATCGAAACCTTTCCTGAACTTGAATTAGACACGAGATCTGAAAATATTTTAGACGAACAAAGTAAATCTATATTGAATAATGAATATACCCTTAATACGGCTGATACAAATGAAGTACTAGTGCCCAATAACAACTACGAAATAGAGCAAACTTTTCAATATGAACCTACCATGCCTGTAATGAACTTATATGACGGTAGAAAGTCAGCTTCCATGAGTAAACTACAGCCTTGTAAATTAACTTCAAATTTGAGTACCAAATCTAACGATATTGGAGATGAAACAGTTAAATATATAGCTAATGAACATTCTTTAAGTGATATTAATTCCAAAGGACTTAAATATGTTGCACCAATGATACCCGAAAAGAAAGAAATTGGTGAAATTATTTGTGATAAGGATAATCTGCTACCAAATTATAATCAATATCGTTTATACGATAAACCACCTAACAAATATACTTTAGTAAATTCACCTCATGCTATTAATGAAAACAACGGGATGATAATAAATGAAGCGTATGATATCAAAAATCCAGTTAATAAAAACTTCAATAGATATTTACCACATCATAAAACATTCCCTTACATTCACAATATTAATCAATACCTTCCTTATCAAAAGTTAGCACCTGAAGCAAGATCAAAACATACAAATTTATTTACACAACAAATAAAAAATATACCTCAACCTAATAACAAATCTTATTTTGATGGATCACATATAAATAAAGATTATGATTCAAACGTCGCATATGTAAATACTTATAATTTAAATCCAAGGTTTCATGCATATGATAAATTAAGACCGACTGGAGATATCACTAAAAATGTAAATATACCCATAGATACTTCTTCAAGTAATATGAAAACCGGTGAAAAAATACCTGGGCCTCAAACATATCCTAGTTATTATGGAGGACATTATAGACCACAACGACAAAAATATAAACCTGACAGAAATTTACTAAAAAAAATTTCTATATTAAATGCTCCAGATCAGAAAAATTCCAATCAAAAGTCAGAAATTTTATATCCAGGTAGCAATAACATTATAAATAACTATGAAAGTGTGTCTAAAGATTGGGGCTTATTATTAGCAAATGCAAATACAACATTTTCAACCAGTCCTCAATTTCATGGTTTTAATATTTATGGACCAAGGTATCATTTAAATGATGAAATGAAACTAAAAGGAATTAAAAAGTTACCCATATTTTATAGCAAGAATAATGAATTCTTACCTATAGGTAGCAAATTCAATACACTTTTATCTGAAGGACCTAAATCAGACAACTATAATAAAAACTTTATTACAAATACACCACTTTATCCAACTGGAGAGCTTCTTGATAAAAATGTCGTTTTAAATGATTGTATAGATTTAAATACAAAACTTAATCCAGTATACGATGATAATACCTCTAATGTTCCAAATTATTTCGAAATTAAAAGTCAGTTACAGAAAAATAAAGATAATGATTTCAAAACAATACAAGATACTTATAGCAATCCTTTCCAATGGCCAACGCCTGCATCACATGTTTCGTCTGGCAAATCAAAATCTTTCATGAATAATTTAAATGGACCCATAAATTACCGTCCACAATCATTCAAAACTTTTGCTCCTGCACCAAATATAGAAGCACTGCAACCCAATTCATATCAACCTATTACTACCAAAGTTTTTCATCCTATCAATAATGACGTAGATAAAAAAAAAATATTTGTCACACAATTACCTTTGGACGCAGCTATACCTAAAGCCGCATATGCTAAGGGAAATATAAACGTAACCCCTAAAGCTGGAAAAGTTAACTACGTCTTAAGTACGGCTAAACCAAAATCATCTATACTTACACAGAAACCATATAAAACTATACCAAGGCTTACTTATCAACGTAATATTCCAAAATCACTATCACCATCATATAAAAATGAAGGATTGCCTAGAATTAAGGTTTCTAAAAAAGATTTTATACCATTTAAAAATGATTACATAGCTTCAATTCCTCCTTACTTTATCGTTCCACAATCTTCTACTTCATTAAATTCTCTTATGCCTGATCCTGTTCCTTCAAATTCATTTAATGTTTATCAAAAACCAATCAGTATTTTAAAATTACCTTCAAGAAATCCTTATTCTATTCAACCAATAAGTACCCAGCCAACACAATTTGCAGATGTTATACCAGAATCTAATTTACCCACGAACCAACAATATGCTAATATTCCAATAGCTTCACCGTTTGAAACAACACCTGAACTGAAGCAAAATTACTACCGTCCACATAAAAACCTTCTTAAACTACCTTCAAAATCCTATTTTTCACCAAAACCCCAAGTTAATATGGCAACACCATGTTCTATTAAATCATCAACTAATTTACCAGAAATAATATCATCTTCACTATCATCACAAAGCCAAACAATACCTAATGAACCATTTATTTCAGGATTTATACAAAAACCATTTCATATAACACCATATGAAGTAAATAAAGAAAATATATCATCAAATATGTTTACATTATATCAACCACTAGTTAATTCAAATGTACGCACTTTGAATCAAGGACCTTCTACCACATCTCCTCTTTGTCTTTCTTTACCTTCTTCTATATTCAGTTATAAAAAATTAAAACCACAGGGAAAACCTTCTTTAATACCGCTGACGCACCATCGTAATTGGCCACAAAACGTTTTATCTTCACCAATAACTTTACCATACGTGGTAGCACCTGAAAATACCCAAAACTTATATCTTCCTAAAGAAAATCTTTTCCAATATAACTTGAAACCGTATTTTACAAAGCCACAAACTGTTACAAAACCAGCGCTTACTTTTGCAACAACACTTCCTACTACGCCTGAAATCACATCGTCATCACAATTACCACTTCCAACCACTCCTTATAAACCAATAACTCAAGATTTACCAAAACATTCACATATTTTACCATATGGTCTAAATAAACCTGATTTACCTTCATATATTACATTACAACCATTCAATTCAAAGTTTATTTTAAATCAGGAACCAATACCATCTACAAATACATATAGAGTATTAAAACCAGAACCTTCTCAATATCCTAAATGGCCACAGAATATTTTGTCCTCACCTTTCCATCAACATGTTTCAAATCTTTTACCACATTTATCATCTTATCCGCAGAGAACTGGAAAGAAACATGTGTTATTTACTCAATCAAAAGAATTTCCAAAACAAACATTAAAATCAGTACCTATATATTATCAATACCATAAACCTACGCTGGTTAAACTGAATGTTAAGCCTTCTACATATGATTTTACTTCTGAACCCACTTTGCAAAAATCATTACCTTCGTCATCACCTTTATCATTGTCCTCATTATTACCTTCACCATTACCTCTGTCATTACCTGTGTCGTTACCTGTGTCATTACCCGTATCGTTATTACCTTCATTATTACCTTCAACGTTACCTTTACCGTTACCTTCGTCAAAACCATTACCGTTACCTTCATCAAAACCATTGTCGGTACCACCAACGTCAGTACCTTCAACGTTATCTTTGTCACCTTCGTCATCACATTCATCATTACCTTCGTCATTACCTTCGACATTACCTTCATCATTAACTTTTACTTTACCTTCGTCGTTACATTTATCATCCCTGCCATCTTTACCTACACCAATGTCTTTACCAAAATCTACTTTAAAACATTCAGAATTATCTTCAACTTCATTTTTACCAATAAACTCATGGACTCTTCAAAGCCAAATAAACTTTTTTAAATCAAAACCCGTGAAAATTCCTCGAACGAATGTAAAATATATCTATCCTCACCAAATTTCAAAATACACTGATAAATATTTCTCTCTACTTAAGAGATATGAATTACCAATGAAAATCATGAAACCAACACATAACATTCCTCAATCATCGTTACCAGTTCCTAAAGACTACCCGCAAAATGCAAATTATAAGATTGAATATATACCTCATAAGACACCTCCATTCTATAAACTATATACCCTGAATAAACTGCCTGACCAATTTTATTCTATCAGGAACATAAAGAAGGCTTTACCTAAGCAATTGCCTTTGTCAACACCATCATCATTACCGTCACTAACACCATTGTTACCTTTAACAATACCTCAATTGCAGCATTTACCGTCCACATTATCCTTACCTTTATCATCAAATGATTACCCAAGAAATAGAACATACCATAAAACGTACACTTTACCCAAAGACTCTCCAACGTATAAAACATCATTACTTCCAAGAGCTGATTCAAATATGGTACCATCTGTGTCATTATCACCTCCAACCATTTCAAAAATTTGGGTCCCAAACGTAAAAATAATTACTGTGCCTTATGTGTTACCTTTTAATGATAAAGGATCTATTTCTGATATGAACAATAATTATTTGACTACTAAACCTATTAACGACGTTACCAATGTATTATCGAAAAACTTTAAGCCTCTTAATACTTATTCCTATGAAAAACCATTATCAAATATGATCCCTACAAAAGTTGACCCAACTTCACCTAAAGTCCCATCTCCGATAAATTACTTTTTTTCCTATACACCTAAATTGATAAATTTAAAGTCTCTACTCCCAATTGGACAAAAAATCCCACATATATCGCCATATTTACCAATAAATCAAATAAATTTGAAGTCTAGTTCAATAACTTTTAGCGCACCCTCAGCCTATGTTTTGGCCAAAAAATATTCCCTAAGCAAAATAACACCTACATTTAACAGTGTTAGACCATTAATGGAACAATTCACGCATTTCCAAATACCTAAAGTAGGCTATATACCTTCGCCATCTATAGGCAGTATTAATAATGACGTAATATTTCCTTCTTATGAACCTCTTCCAACCTTAGATACAGAAACAACTGTTACTCAACTCAACTTACACAATCAAAGGTGGCCACAAACTCGACCTCAATTTACACCCAAACCTTTAATTTTTAACAAAGATGTTATAAAAACAGAACCTTCGTACGCTCAATTTTCTAATATAGGTACATTGTCAAATTATTCATCGTCTTTAAACTCAATAATACCTTACACTTCTATTGATACTTACCCAACAGAGACATCAACTTTAAAGCCTTCTTTAGCTAAGAAACTTTTCATGTCAAAATTACAATATATTTCGCCTTCCACTCAAGCTTCTAATCTAGTAGAAACATCTGTACCGTTTATTTCTCCACTAGGTCAAACAATTGGCGACAAAACTATTCTTAGTCAATCTAAGCCTAGAAGTAAAATATACGAGTATAGTGCACAGTCGTCAATTGTACCAACAAGCTCGAAGAGGAATTTACTAAAAAATCCTTTTATTTTGTATGTACACGCCACTTCAGATTCACGACCTGTTTTTTATCCCAATTTACCTACTAAATATTCATGGATCTATACAAAACGTAAGAATTTACCCAAACCCATTTATGAAAGTCAAAATTATCAGCCTTTAATACTACAAGATCCAGTTATCTCTAACAAAGACATCATAAATGTCCAACCATCGCTCACAACACTCTCTAATTTAGTAAATATTGGAGATATAACAAATAAACATCTTCCGGTCCAAGCAACATCTAGTCCTTTTCTCAATTTACCATTTACACCAAGTTCCACAAAAATTCCAACTAATTATGTAACAATTCCTATAAAAACTTCCTTCCTTCCTCCTTTTCCAACTCAGCCATACAAGTACCAATCCAAACCTACAAGTGTATCTAACGGTACTCCGTCATCAATGCAGCCATGCGAAATGAATTTAATAAAATCTCCTACATCTCCAAATACGGACTCTTTTAAATCTTATACATCACTAACAAGCCCATCGTTACCTGCAATATCAATATCTCCTCAATATTTTAATGGTGTCTCTCTCTCAACTTTAGATACTGAATCGTCTATTCCTTACTCCATAGCACCAAATCAATTCGCATGGCTCCAAACGAAACCTAAGTCTATACTTCAGCCTACTAGCAAATATCAAAATAATCAGCCACTAGGACATGATCAATTTATTATTAAAAAAGATATAACACAACCAATTTCAAATATTCCTCCATGTTCACCTTTAAAAACAATATCGGAAAATCAGGTTATCTCTAAAGAAAAAATTATAAATACACAACTGTTTCTCGATCCAATTCTAAATGTAGCTTCATATACTAAGATGTTACCACCCTTGAATGCTTTTACGCATACTGGATATCCACTAAAACCTTTAAAAATGTCTAATTCTTACAATATAAAAGAAAGCACAAACAAATTTCAATCATTACCACCGATATCAAATCCAGTACCTTCTAAGCCGACTTTTTCATATACATCTCCTTCCATAAAAACTCAAGTTAATTATCAAAAAGAACCTCTAGTTACATCTGCAGCAAGTACTTCTCCACTGTTACAACCAATTTGCGCCAGCACTAGTCCTAGTAGTCAATTCAAGCCTGCAAATAATTTTTTAAATCCTCAATTACCAATACAACCGAAAAAGTGGGATTTATTGAAAAAAACTGTAAAACCATCTGTGTGCCCTTTCAAATCTGACTTAATTTACTCACCACCGTCAATATTATCGTCACCTAGTACGTCATCATCGTCTCTTCAACATCCTAATTACCAAATTCTTCCAGCGTCAAGCGTTGAGCCATCTATAACTCCTCTAAATTTATTAAATAAATCAACATGGCCAGAACATAGACCAATGATTATGTCCAAAATAACTCCAAAACATCAAAATTACCAGCCATCTCTTTCAGAAGAACAGATTATATATAGCAAAGAGACAAATTTAGAACCATCTCTCAATTTAATTCCAAAAGTAACTTCGTATCCAGATTATTTTACACCTTTGAACACAATTAAATCATACCCAGATGTTACATCTTATACATCTAGGTATACTTCTCACCCCCTAGAAACTCAATCTTTAAGAACACCTAACCTAATTAACAAGGTAGATACAATAGAAAATAAACAATCAGTGCCTTTTAAATCAAATTTATCATATCTTACATTCCCTACAAAGAGTCTAACCCCAACTTATTATCAAACAAAATTTGTTGGTCCATCAGAACTAAATAAAACATTACCATCTCAGTCATTTTGGGCTAAAATTAGTTCTCCTAGTCAACCAAAAGATATGAGTTCATTATATAACGCTCAGTCATTAAAACTACCGCCATATTGGAACTTATTGAAAAAACCTTTAACAGCAGACATGGACACTTTCAAACCAGATCTAACTCATTCTTTGCGTACAATGTCACCATCTGCTATAGAATCATACCCTTCTAGATATGACGCTAATATTTTAAAAGGTAAAACTGCTGGGGAGCAAACAAAGTTAGGACTTAAAAACGTTTTCCCGTTTTCATTACATGCAAAAGCTAACTTACTTCAAGTCCCTGGAGAAACGAATAAAATAAAGTATTTCGAATATCCAAAAAGTAACACAATGATTGTGAATAACATAGAATCTGATCTAGATAAGGTTAAATATTTAAATTATCCTCAAAACATACCTATAGCGCAAAATCTTCCACCTTCCAATGCTTTATATAAAAATGACAATTATAAAAAATATCATCCAACAGAAACAGCCAAATCTTATATTACATATTCAACTCCCAATCAAAACGTACTGGAAAATACAAAAATTAAACCAGATAAATTTAAAATGGATCAAGAAGGCTATCTTAAGTTGTTAATAGATAAAATCCTATATGGAAATTATAGATCAAACACAGATTATTATGAAATTGCTAGTAATAATGAAATGAAACTACAAAACATTCCACAAATTCAAGAAAAAACGAATCCTACATCTAATATTGGCATTATAAAATGCAATCCAGGTGAAATAAATAATGGAGTTGAAATAAAAACTGATAATCCAGATATATTAATAAAAGCATGGACATCTAAAATCGAAGTCATTACTCCTAGAATAGTATTTGATGCTTTTGAAGTTCCAGCATTTAATTTTGAGCCAATTGTCAAAGAAGTGGGTAAATATGATAAAAATGTTGTTGAGAATGTAGTGAAAGCGTATGTTACAAGAAATTATGGGGAACCAATAGTTTTGAAGGGAGCATACAGTTTTTATAAACCATATATAGTTTATAATATGAATAATGAATATTTGAAAAATGGTAAAATTTATATAATTTGGCCTACTTTATGCGACTGTGGTTGCAATTGGTTTGGATGTCAGTGTCGTAGAAAATTAGTCTAATCATAATGTATAGCTTAATTGGATAAAACGCTTGGAAAAATTCCAAGAGAAGTGGGTTCTAATCCAACTACGGCTAAATTTATATACTTATTCATCACTTTTTACCTTTTTTTTGTTAGCAAATTTGGTGAAATCTTGCAAGCAAAATCAATTTGCCCCCTAAGTAATTATTTTACCTAAAATTAAGTATATATTTTAAGTTTTAATGGCAATGGAATTAAATATGTTCGGAGTTATTATAAATACAAAATGGCCGCCACAACAAAATGGCGGATTACATATTTTTGTACCCACGTAATATGGATATCAAATGAAAGAAGTTGACTTGTAGAATATACTATAAACAAACTTCTTGTAAAAATATTATATAAATAACATTTACTATAATATCAATTACTTGTTTCGCTTAGATTTATCTTAAAACAGATAATTTCAAAATGTATTTCAATAACTATATCAGGAAGCTGAAAATTGAATATTTGACACTATCAACCTACATCTGCAGTAATTTTATATATTTTCAATCTGATTCACTCATCATGATGCAGTGGAACAGCGTTTGACTAAACGCGATTGGTTGTGGGTTCAATTCCCACTTGGGGGGATGTTTACAAATAAATTATTTTCATTTCCCCACTCTGGTAATACAAAGCACAGCGCTTAGTTTCGCTACTTAACACGCAAGTGAAGAACGGAGTGTATTGTTATCTCTAATCACCCTGATATGCGTTGAAAAGCGTAAAGCTGTGCAACCCTAAACCACAACGTAAGAAAAAACGAAAAAAAAAAGTTTTGTGAAATTAATATCTTTACCAGTATGTTAATTTTAGTATTAATGGATTGTACAATAACTGTTTCCTATATTTTTTTTAAATTACTTTCACCATCAAAATGTATATTTGACCTTCTGACCTTCGGCCTAAATGTTGACAGTTAGACATTAGTTAAACATAAGTTAGACATAAGTTTTGTACATGTGTAATTTATGTATAGCACGTAAAAATCTCAATTTTTTAATTGACTTCTAAAGAAGGCTACCCCATACCTCTTCACTGGGTGAACCAATTTTTGATATATTATTAATGATAGCTAATAGACACAAGCGTGCCACTGTAAACACGACAGGTTGTGGGTTCGATTCCCACTCCAGGAAATGTTAGTATTTTCATTTCCCGGGTTTGGTAACAAGGCAAAGCGCGGCGTTTAGTTCCGCCACTCAACACGCAATGCTTCAATTTGGCGGAAAGTGGGGAACGGAATTATTGTAAGAGAACAGAGTGTCTTAACACTAGGTTCTCAGGTTCAGTCTGCCTACCCTGCTATATGCGGGATACAGCGTGAAGTTAAAAAAAAAAGCTAGTACATCTGATGTGGTTTCATTTAAGTAGTTTTTGAGTTATTTGTAATAACATTAATTTTCTTAAGTCGGTTTTCTTTTTTCCTTAAAAACTTCATTATAATGAATACAATATGGTGTACAAATAAATTAATAATAAATATATAAATTAATTTACCAGTCGTACAATTTACCAATTTATCAATCTAATTTTAAAATTTACCAATTTATCAATCTAATTTTAAAATTTACCAATTTATGATTATGTTAATAAAGAAATTATCATAATGATTGTTAATAAAATATGATTATTTTATACATAATTCAAAATAATTTATTTTATTATTTATTTAAGTATATAAGATTAGTTATATTGTTATATAGTATAAAATTATAATTCTAAGTCAAAAAAAGTAAAATATTTATGTGAAATATATATTTTTTCTTTACGCTTTTTTCCAATCACTCGTCACCAGTCGTCCACACAACACAGTTCCCACCGGCTTGGCACAAGTATGCCTCAATTCAGCGGAAAGTGGGGAACGGCGTGTCTTAACACTATGTTCTCAGGTTCCCTCTGCCTACTTCTTCTTCATTCTTTTATGCGATGGTTTCTTTTTTTTTTTAACTTCACGCTGTATCCCGCATATAGCGAGGTAGGCAGAGGAAACCAGAGAACCTAGTGCTAAGACACTCCATTCTCTTTCAACAATTCCGTTCCCCACTTTCCGCCGAATTGAGGCATTGCGGGTTGAGTGGCGGAAATCAACGCCGCGCTTTGCCTTGTTACCAAACCTAAGAAATGAAAATACTAAATTTTACATTTCCTGTAGTGGGAATCGAACCCACAACCTGTCGCGTTTACAGTCGCACGCTTGTGCTTCTGCGCCACGACAGGCGTTATGCGATGGTTTTGGGTTTAATTTCTGAGAACCTGAGAACCGACATGTTAAGACACTGCGTTCCCTTTCCGTTGCGTTCCGTTCCCGTGAAAGAATGGTTCATGCTTTTATTAGCTCCACCTGTATCTATCTAACAATGTTAAAAACTTTTAAATGTCATTTTGACGTATTTTTTTGTTTTATAATTTCCTTGAAAATGTGCACATGTGTCCGGATTTGATGATATTACTGTTAGAAACCATAACCCATAGCGAGAATATATAAAGAAAATCGAAATTAGCAACTGTTGTGGCGCAAAGGCACAGGTGTGCGGCTGTAAACGCGACAAGTTGTGGATTCCCACTCCAGGAAATGTAAAAGTTTAGTATTTTCATTTCCTGGGTTTGGTAACAAGGCAAAGCGTGGCGTTGAGTTCCGCCACTCAGCACGTAATGCCTTAATTCGGAAAGTGGGGAACGGAAATGTTAATAGAACGTAGTGTCTTAACACTATGTTCTCAGGTTCCCTCTGCCTACCCTGCTATGTGCGGGATACAGCGTGAAGCTAAAAAAATCAATAATGTTGAGTATTTTCGTTCCATTCCAGTCAACATTTATTGGTTAAATCGAACAACGACGGTTTAAATATTAAATCAAATAATACCTGATATTATGCAGTTCGCGTGCAAGCTTTCATATGAATTATATAGGACTTTACTGTTGCCATCGTGTTTGTGATAGCGTATTTAATAGCGATAGTACAGGGTTTATATACGTGAGAGGGTATGGTTATGTTCATTTCCCACTGTCCTAAGACAAAATGCGACGTTGAGGTCCCCCCAGTCTCGAATTTGGAAGGAATGCAGAGAATGGAGTGTTTTATCACTCAGTTCTACTCTCGCGAGTATTAGATTGAGTAATACTAAGTAATTTTAAGTAAAATTTAGTAGTTTTAAGTAATATTAAGTATAATTAGTTATAATAAGTAGATTTTAAGTAAGCAAATAAAATATTTGGACACTCTTTGGAAAAAAAAATATCTTATTTCCTAAGTAAGTGATATGAGTGATCAGAATAGATGTTATATAAAAAAATAAATAAAATAAAACACTAAATTCTCTCTGCAAATACACTTTATATAATGTTTACAATGGATTGGAATCCCGAAATTTAGACATTACATGTTGAATGACGGAACTCAACGCCGTGTTCTGTCTTACCAGAGTAGTATATGATAATAATTTAAACATGATCATATCCCTTTCATAAATAGGAACCCTCAACCACCGCGTTAACGGTCACACGTTGTCACACAGTAACGTTGACCCCTTGTTTTCTAAAGGACGTAGCTTCTAATCCATTGTAAACATTATATAAAGTGTATTTGCAGAGTGACACGCAGAAACACAAGCGTGCGACTGTAAACGCGTCAGGTTGTGGGTTCGATTCCCACTCCAGGAAATATAAAATTTAGAATTTTCATTTCTTGGGTTTGGTAACAAGCAAAGCGCGGCGTTGAGTTCCGCCACTCAACACGCAATGCCTCAATTTGGCGGAAAGTGGAGAATGGAAATGTTGAAAGAGAATAGAGTGTCTTAACACTAGGTTCTCTGGTTCCCTCTGCCTACCCTGCTATATGCAGGTTACAGCGTGAAGTTAAAAAACAAACTTAGTGTTGAGACACTTCATTTCAAATTGGAGACACTGGAGGAACTCAACGTCGAGTTTCCTTTTATGACAATGGAAAATGAACATAATTAAAATATAATCATTTCGGGAATCGAGAATACAATATCAATGATATTGGAGGATGGTCACGTAAAGCATGAGGACCTCTCGGAGGGCATGCATGAAGAGGTCAATGACTGTGGACGAGGTGAAAGAGGTATGCAGGGACCGCAGCGTTTGGCGCTCTGGAACTCTGACTACCCTGCTAGGGATAAAACGTGAAATCAAAATCAAAATTCATAATATTCTTTATTTTTTATTTTTTTTAACTTCACGCTGTAACCCGATTATAGCAGGGTAGGCAGAGGGAACCAGAGAACCTAATGTTAAGACACTCCATTCTCTTTCAACAATTCCGTTCCCCACTTTCCGCCGAATTGAGGCATTGCGTGTTGAGATGTGGAACTCAACGCCGCGCTTTGCCTTGGTACCAGACCCAAGAAATGAAAATACTAAATTTTACATTTCCTGGAGTGGGAATCGAACTCACAACCTGTCGTGTTTACAGTCGCACGCTTGTGCCTCTGCGTCACGACAGGCTCTTTCTTCAATATTCTTTATTTAAGTAGGCTATTACAAGCACTTTCAAATCGTCAATTTACATAGGTGTCAGTCGTGTCAGTCCTAACGGAAGCTACCACCGGAGAGGAAGGCAGTTCTGCTAAGAAGAGCCGGCAACAAACTCAACAGTTGCTCTTTTCAAATAAAATTTTGAAGTTAAGTAAGTATCATTTCCCGTCACGTGTATGTACCCACAAAAATCGCGTTTACATTTACTTAAAGACCAGCGTAATAGAGAGTATAATTTAAAATAATTTACAACCAGAATTGCTTGAAGCTTGTTACTTGTTACCATTTTAATACAATTTCTAGTGGAAAATTGTCATGAATCATGAAAACTGGGTTTTTACTATTTATGTGGACCTTTCATTGTTTAACAAGCATAGTTATAAATGAATTAACTTCAAATTACATACATACATACATAACTACACGCTGTATCCCGCATATAGCAGGTAGGCAGAGGGAACCCTAGAACCAAGTGTTAAGACACTCCGTTCTCTTTCAACAATTCCATTCCCCACTTTCCGCCGAATTTTTGAGGCATTGCGTGTTGAGTGGCGGAACTCAATGCCGCACTTTCCCTTGTTACCAAACCCAGAAAATGAAAATACTAAGCTTTACATTTCCTGGAGTGGGAATCGAACCCACAACCTGTCGTGTTTACAGTCGCACGCTTGTGCCTCTGCGCCACGACAGGCACTTCATATATTAATAAAATAGCAAACGTAATAATTTATCACTAGATCACTGCTTAACACAAAATAAAAATTGTATGTTAGGTACATTCATTACATTTCTAAGACACTATTAGAAAAAAAAATATATTTTTTTTATGGATAACGGATGGCAAACGAGCAGAAGGACCACCTGATGGTAAGTGGTTACCTTCACCCATGAACATCTACACCACCAGAGATGTTGTTGATGCGTTACCGACCGACGAGGATACAGATGGAAGTGGGGGACAATGTAGTAGTCCGCTATCGGAACCACTACATTTAGGAGAAAGGATGGGTGAGAATAAGGAAAACCTGGCTTACATGTCATCGAACCGGAACATATCATTAGATATTTGGCGGTTCGTTTTTAACATGATAGTGGTCGCGAGCCAGACGGAGGACGAACCTCCTACCATTTATCTACTGGGATACCCGGCTCTTAAAGGACGCTACCCAGCGGCGGTGGGGAATTGTATTCTAACCCCGTCCCGTCACAGGGTAAAATATTGTCTTTCTGCACTCCATATATAAAGTTTAAGTATGCCAAATTTCATACTCTCCGTCCGCGACATATTAATATAATCCAAAACAGAATAAAAAATCACTAAACTCTCTGTTTAACATAAAATTTTATAATGAAAATGAAAAAAAGTAATAATGGCACCCAATGTGGGACAAAATCGTACTTACTTGTTCCGCCTGAAGAGGTTTTAACCTTAACCTGAAAATAGAAATTTCACTATTAATTAAAAAATATACTTTTCATTATTTTAATGATACACCTCTTTAACTGATTTTGAGAAAAAGAAGTTTGGAGTAGGCCGAAAGAGGTCAATCGAGGCACAAGCGTGCGAATATAAACGACAGGTTGTGGGTTCGATTCCCACTACAGGAAATGTAAGCTTAGTGTTTTCATTTCCTGGGTCTGGTAACAAGGCAAAGCGCGGCGTTGAGTTCCGCCACTCAGCACGCAATGCCTCAATTCGGGATACAACGTGAAGCCGTTTCTACTTCCAAATACAAAATTAAATAGATAAACATTTATTTCAAGAATTATCACGAAATTGTATTTGAGATGAATATGTTAGTTTAGAACATAATCAATTACTAACATAATTAAATTTAGATCTTCAATTTGTATTTGATTGCATTGACATCTCGGTGATATTATTATGGTAACAAATTTTAGTATAAATGCCTCAATTGGGTGGAGAGTGGGAAACGGAAAGCTAAATACAAGGGAGTGTCTTAACACTTAACGCCTGTCGTGTCTTGAGGCACAAGCGTGCGACTGTAAACGACAGGTTGTGGGTTCGATTCCAACTCCAGGAAATGTTAATTTTTTTTTTTTCCTGGGTTTGGTAACAAGGCAAAGCGCGGCGTTGAGTTTCTCCACTAAACACGCATTGCCTCAATTCAGCGGAAAGTGGGGAACGGAATTGTTGAAAGAGAATGGAGTATATTGACACTAGATTCTCTGGTTCCCTCTGCCTACCCTGCTATATGCGGGATACAGCGTGAAGTTAATCTTAACACTAGGTTCTCAAGTTCCCCCTGCGTGAAGATAAAAATAATTATTAGGGTTGGTTAAAAAGCTTTTGATTTAAGCTTTTATTGTAAAAGCTTATTATAGTACCCTATATTCAATTTGGCAACCCTAAAAAGTAAAAACAAAGGGTGGATTTTCATCCCCTAACTAAATATGTATGATTTTGTTTTCTTATACATACATACATGGCTTCACGCTGTATCCCGCATATAGCGGGGTAGACAGAGGGAACCTAGTGTTAAGACACTCCGTTACCCACTTTCCGCCGAATTGAGGCATTGTGTGCTGAGTGACGGAACTCAACGCCGCGCTTTGCCTTGTTACCAAACCTTTATTCTCTCTGTGTACATATATAGAGTGCAAGGTTAACTTATTGTCTATTTTAATAGTATTATGTAGATAACGCAACTTAACGCCGCGGTTTGTCATAAAGTACCGTAATAAAATAATTATATATTACACTATGAAACAATAAGAAATAGAAAGCGGGGAACGGAGTGTCTTAACACTATATTCTGTCTGAATGAATGAAACGATGAAACTCAATGTCAAAGAAATTGTTTTAGTATAATTTATATAACGCCTGTCATAGTGCAGATGCACAAGAGTACAACTGTTATCGCGACAGGTTGTGGGTTCGATTCCCACTTCAGGAGATAAAAACTTTAAATAATATTTAATATTTTTATTTCACGGGTCTCATAAGGCAAAGCGCGGCGTTGAGTTCCGCCACTCAGCACGCAATACCTCAATTCAACGGACAGTGGGGAACGGAGTGTCTTAACACGTCGGTTCTCACCCTGCTATATGCGGGATACAGCGTAAAGTTAAAAAAAATAATTATTAAATTGAAATGCACTAAAAAATAACATACAAACATACATACATACATAGCTTCACGCATATAGCAGGGTAGGCAGAGGGAACCTAGTGTTAAGACACTCCGTTACCCACTTTCCGCCGAATAGAAGTATTGCGTGCTGAGTGGCGAAACTCAACGCCGCGCTTTGCCTTGTTACCAAACCCAGGAAATAAAAAAATCCATTTCCTGGAGTGGGAATCGAACCCACAACCTGTCGCGTTGTGTCTAATTGAGTACTTCCTTTTCGAAATTAGTTAAAAATAAGCAAAACCAGGCAACTTTTCTAGTATATATCCACCCTACTTATATTCCCGTACTGAACCCAAATTAGATTTGAACCCCCTCCTCTCATACGATTACTTTAAATTGCATGTAACATCTAATAAAAAACGATTTTATATCTTTTTTTAAGGGATACCTCAAAAAGTAAGTATGTTTAAATTATTTTTATTTCTTTATAGCGCGGCGTTGAGTTCCGTCAATCAAGACATAGTGTCCCAAATTAAGACGGGAAGCAGAGAACGGAGTATGTTGACACTAGGTTTATATATTATTAGGAATAAGAATAAAGTTATGTAAAATGGAAAGGAATTTTTGGCATTTTCAAATCTAGGATAGAGAATGAGTGACTTTTTTTTTAACTTCACGCTGTATCTATATCCATATGTAGCAAATTAGGTAGAGGGAACCTGAGAACCTAGTGTTAAGACACTCCGTTCTCTTACAACAATTACGTTCCCCACTTTTCCGCTACTCAACACGCAATGCCTCAATGTGGCGGAATGAGTGACTTCATCTTCTTTTTTATACTTTTTCATCAGATTTTGGATGATTTAAAATGTTGATAACACACTTAGGAAACTAAAATCATTTTTGAAAACGTATAAAAATTTGAACGCAGCAGGACTCGAACCCGCGTCTCTTGAAAACTACCAAATGATTGTTCTTAGAAATAGTCTTTGTGTAGCAGAAATTAGTAAATCTCTCAACAGAGATGATAACAACATATTTTTTTTTTTTTTTTTATGGATAACGGATGGCAAACGAGCAGAAGGACTACCTGATGGTAAGTGGTTACCTTCACCCATGAACATCTACACCACCAGAGATGTTGTAGATGCGTTGCCAACCTAGAGGATAGAGACGGAAGGGGAGGATAATGTAGTAGTCCGCTATCGGAACCACCACATTTTTGGGAAAGAATGGGTGGGAAAGGGGAAAACCTGGCTTACATGCCATCGAACCGGAACACATCATAAGATATTTGGCGGTTCGTCTTTGACATGATAGTGGTCGCGAGCCAGACGGAGGACGAACCTCCTACCACAAAAAAAACAAACAACATAAATAACGTTGTAACAAGCGTATGAGAATACACGTAGTGACAATTACGTATGGCTTAGCGGTTAGAGCGTTTGGACGGGAGACAAGAGGCGCGGGTTCGAATCTCGCCGCGATCAAATTTATATAACTTTTCTCTTTCATTAGAGTTTCATAAATACGTGAAGCAAAATCTTTGGATCACTTTTTACGAAAATTACGCGGACGGAGGAGCATGAAACTTGGCACACTTATAGTTTATATAGAGAATTAAATAGGCTGAATGTTAATACTTTTTTTTAAACAATGCCTAAAAAGTATATTAAATTAATAAAATAAATGTTACACACACTACCATGGTTTGACAACCATGTTTATACAAAGTGACATATACATTACTAAAGACATTGCGTTGTTAACGCGACAACGGGGACACAAGTTTAAATAGCTCCCCCTCATGTGTATGAACCCACAACCATGGCGTTTACAGAGAAACAAAACAAGCCGTGTGGTACTAAGAAATACAGCGTTATGTTACCAACACATACATACATAGCTTCAGGAAATGAAAAATTCCATTTCTTGGAGTGAGAATCGAACCCACAACCTGTCGCGCTTACATTCACACGCTTGTGCCTCTGCGCCCATCGTGACGCAGAGGCTTTAAAGCTTTAAAGCTTCTAAGCATTTAGCATAATATTTAATATTTATATATCATAGGGTTAGTTACATATTTAAAAAACGAATAAAAATTATTGAACGCAGCGGGATTCGAAAAAAATATTTTTATACATACATACATAGCTTCTCGCTGTATCTCGCATATAGCAGGGTAGGTAGAGGGAACCTAGTGTTAAGACACTCCGTTCCCCACTTTCCTAAAAATACTAAAGTTTTTACATTTCCTGGAGTGGGAATCGAATCCACAACCTGTCCACTTTACCAACACGCAATCTCTAAACAAACAGAACGGAGTGATTTATTTGACATTTCAAATAATAAATTCCACATTTTAAACTAATTTCTCATGTCAGGAGTCATTAAATTATTTTTTTTGTTTTTTAAATTGAACCCTCGCAATAAAGTATGAGTTCGCGTGAAAATGTTATATTTTTAGCACGTTAAGTGCTTGTAGGGATAGCAAAAAAAAATCATAACTTTTTTATTACCTAACCTAACCTAACCTAACCTAACCTAACTTCACGCTGTATCCCTAGCGGGGTAGTCAGAGTTCCGGAGCGCCAAACGCTACGGTCCCTGCATACCTCGCACGCCTCTTCCACAATCATTAACCTCTTCATGCACGCCCTCCGGGGAGTCCTCATGCTTTTTACGTGACCTTCCTCCAGTATCATTGATACTGTGTTCTCGAAGGTCAACCGAAGTCTCCCCCTACCTCTCTTGCCGCTATACTATAGCATTCTCGCTTATCTTTATTTTTTTATCTTTCTATGTATCTCTTCGTTGCGGATTTTTTTTAATACCAAATAAAAAAAAAATATTCGAAAAATATATTTAGAAAACGTATAAAAATTTTTCAACGCAGCGGGATTCGAAAAAATATATTTATACATACATACACTGTATCCCGCATATAGCAGGGTAGGCAGAGGGTACCTAGTGTTAAGACACTCCGTTCTCCACTTTCCGCCGAATTGAGGCATTGCGTGCTGTGTGGCGGAACACAACGCCGCGCTTTGCTTTGATATAAATAATTAATATTTTCATTCCCTATAGTGTGTATGAACTGTCGCGTTTACAGTCGCACGCTTGTGCCTCTGCGATATGATTGAATTTTTTTTTTTAATTATTTTTTTTTGTTTTTTTTTTGCAAACACTACTCTAATAAATCTAACTTTAAACCGCCAGTTTATCAACGCTAGTTAAAACTTGAATCGCGTTAAAATTTATAATATATTCATATTTTAAAAAGTTATAAATGACTTTTAACTGGAACTTAAAAATTACTATTGCTCAGTGGAACTATATCTACTATAGTCGCGGGTTCCAATCCAACTTGGGGAAATGATTATTTTTAAAATTATTGTCATTTTCCTCGCTCTAGTAAGAAAAAGCGTGCCGTTGAGTCTTGCCACTCACCACGCAATGCAAAATATTTAAATATTATTATTACACTGAGTGGGAATCGAACCCAGAACCAAGAACCAACCTACAGTCCCACTATGATTAAACTCTTCGTGAAAGAGAGAAGTCTCCTTAAACATAACATATAGAATAATTATTATACTAAAACTAGTATTTAATGATAAAAAACTAAACTCAATTAACGCCTGTCGTGTCTTGAGGCACAAGCGTGCGACTATAAATGCGACAAGTTGTGGGTTCGATTCCCACTCCAGGAAATGAAAATTATAAATAATATTTAGTCTTTTCATCTCTTGGTTCTGGTAAGAAGGCAAAGCGCGACGTTGAGTTCCGCCACTCAGCACGCAATACCTCAATTCGAGGGAAAGTGGGGAACGGAGTGTCTTAACACAATGTTCTCAGATTCCCTCTACCTACCCTGCTATATACGGAATACAGCGTGAAACTAAAAAAAAAAGAAAAAAAAATTACCTAACATTTTTATCTAAAATTCATTTGTTTATTTCCTTTTGTGTTTCATTTCGCTTTTGAAAACATAAATAGGTAGTATTTCTTGAAGTCGTAGCTTCAAATCCACTGTGTATAATTGGCGTAGAGTTTAAGAGAGAACCTAGAGATTAGACACTCCATTTCTCACTTTCCTCATATGTATAAACCATTGAGGCATGTCGTGTGTTGTGGCACAAGCGTGCGACTGCAAACGCGACAGGTTGCGGGTTCATACACACTACAGGGAATGAACATATTAAATTATATTTAGTATTTTCATTTGCGTTTGGCAACAAGGCAAAGCGCGGCGTTGAGTTCCGCCACTCAGCACGCGATGCCTCAATTCGGCGGAAAGTGGGGAACGGAGTGTCTTAACACTAGGTTCCCTCTGCCTACCCTGCTATATGCGGAATACAGCGTGAAGCTAAAAAAAGGAGTCCGAAATGCATAGAAGGAATGGAGCTGAGTCACACAATAACAATACCAAAAAAGAAAACCGACTTCAAATAAAATGCACTAAAAAGTAACTTTATTACAAATAACTCATAAACTACTCATCAGATCTCAACTATATTATTATTTTTTTTTAACTTCACGTTGTATCCCACATATATCAGGGTAGGCAGAGGGAACCTGAGAACCATAGTGTTAAGACACTCCGTTCTCTTACAACAATTCCGTTCCCCACTTTCCGCCAAATTGAGGCATTGCGTGTTGAGTGGCGGAACTCAACGCCGCTCTTTGTCTTGTTACCAAACCCAGGAAAATGAAAATATTAACATTTCCTGGAGTGAGAATCGAACCCACAACCTGTCGTGTTTACAGTCGCACGCTTGTGCCTCAAGACACGACATGCGTTACTATATTTATATGGGACCACATCAGAAGAACTAGCTATCATATAAACAAAAGAATCATCAAAATCGGTTCATCCTATAAACAGTTATGCGGTAACACACATAAAAGATACAGTTGAATGAGAGAATAAAACAAACTAGTATCTCCGTTGACGCGTTAACAACGCGTCTTTAGCAATATATGTATATGTAACTTTACATAAACATGCATGTCAAACCATTGTAGTGTGTATAACATTTATTTTATTAATTAAATATTGTTTTTATTTTTGTATTAAAAAAATGTTTGCATTCTGCACTCCTTCTCTATATAAACTATAAGTGTGACCAGTTTCATGCTCTTCCGTCCGCGTAATTTTCGTAAAATGGGATCCAAAGATTTTGCTTCACGTATTTATGTATAGATTAGTATTTAACAAGGCAAAGCGCGGCGTTGAGTTCCGCCACTCAGCGCGCAATGCCTCAATTCGGCGAAAAGTGGGCAACGGAAATGTTAGTTAGTTGGTTCCCTCAGCCTACCCTGCTATATGCGGGATACAGCGTTCTTAAATAGTTACCTAATATAGTAGCTTCACGTTGTATCCCGCATATAGCAGGGTAGGCAGAGGGAAACTGAGAACCATAAGTGTTAAGACTACTCCGTTCACCACTTTCCGCCTAATTATCGATACATTACGTGAAATTAAATATGCTTTTAGGAACTCTATACGCACGCGATCTTGTCTTCACGTATAGTGTCACTATTCTATACTATCTACATACATACTATTGTACGTTCAAGCTGTAAAAAGGATATAGCAGGAAATCGTTAAAAGAGAACGTAGTGTCTTAAGACACTAGGTTCCTCTGGTTCCGCTCGAATTGAGGCCTACCCTGCTGATGTGGCGGGACTCAACGCCGCGCTTTGCCTTGTTACCAGATCTAGGAAATGATAAATTAATAAAAAAAAAATGGGAATAGGACCGACAACCTGTCACGTTTAAAGTCGTGCGCATGCAATTTCATAAATACGCCAAAATATATAACAGGAATAATTAATCACTAATGTTGTTCTTTCTTTTTTTTTTTTTTTTAATTCAACAATACAATACATAACACACCCACAGCACTAAATTAAAAAAAAATGGGGGAATTCCCCTTATATATTAAACTAGGCTGTTTATTTTAAGTCTTTATAAAAAAAAAAGACAAAAAAAAAAATACTTTTATGAATTCTACATTCATGAATTTTCTTTCCATCTTTTCTTCACTATTCTATACTATGAATATAATTAATAACTTACTGAACTAAGAAACACTAGTAGTGTCCCCACTCTCCGCTTTATTAAAACACAGAGAGATTAGTGTCTTTTCTCTATATATAAATATTTTATATTTAATTTACACTAGCCCTCTTAGAGACGACCGTTCGCGTACGCACGCGTGGTGTGACTGACTTGAGTGGAGTGTTGGCGAAAATATCGACATGTCTTAACCGATTTTAAAAAAAAGTGATTATAAATCCTTACTAATATTATAAATGCGAAAGTATTATCTGTCTGTCCGATTTTACTACTAACTGAACTGAACTTTACTACTACTGAAGACAGATTTTTGATGAAATTTCGGGTATGAGAGATAGAACTGAACTTGAGAAAGGACATAGGATACTTTTTTATTGCGAAAAATGATAAAGGGCTAAAAGTTTGTATGGAAGTTCGCCATTGTCAAACACCTTCAAAAACCATATGAAAGGGTCCATAAACGCGAAAGTAGGCCATTCCTTACCGTAATAAACGACCACAACCATGTTCACGCAAGCGAAGCCGCGGGCGGAAGCTAGCGACCATATTTTTTTATGTTACACGTTTTTAGCCAATTTCGAAAGGAGGAATTTATGAGCCGTGGTTTTATGTGGTACCCCTTTCCACTCATCCTTTCCCAAAATGTGAGGTGGTTTTCGATAGCGGACTACTACATTGTCACTCCCCCTTCCATCTGTATCCTCTAGGTTGGCAACGCATCTACAACATCTCTGGTGTCGTTTACCATCAGATGGTCCTTCAAACTTCGTTTGCCATCTGTTATCTACAAGAAATATATATATATATATATGGCTAAAATAAATATATATACTGGATATTTATTCTAGCACATCATTGCATCTTTCATGGATGGATGAATAGACTTAAAAAGCGCTCCACGCTTATATTTTTTTTATTTTAAAATTTTTTTTCATTTTTAGTGTTTCTTTGTTATAAAATTGTTAATGTTATATATTTTTTATATTATTGTTTATATATTGTAGTTATTTAAAAAAAAAAAGGTTGTATTTAGAATTTTTTTAACTTCAATTTAATTTTTTAGGTTTTTTAAACGATTTTTTTTGTATTATTACATTGGTATCAAGAACCGAACATAAGAAATATGCAAAAAATATATTAATTCATCGTTTCAAAGTCAACATTTTGTTTAAAGTACGTTACATACATACCAAAATAAGGTAAACGCGACAGGTTGAGGATTCAATTTCTACTCCAGGAAAAGAAAATATTAAATAACATTTAGTATCATTTCCTGGATTTGGTAACAAGGCAAAGAGCGGCGTTGAGTTCCGCCACTCACGCCTGTCGTGTTTTGAGGCACAAGCGTGCGACTGTAACGCGATAGGTTGTGGGTTTGACTCCCACTCCAGGAAGTGGAATTTTTCATTTCCTAGGTTTGGTGTCAAGGCAAAACGCGGCGTTGAGTTCCGCCACTCAGCACGCAATGCCTCAATTCGGTGGAAAGTGGGGAACGGAGTGTCTTAACTCTGCCTACCCTGCTATATGCGGGATAAAGCGTGAATTTAAAAAAAAACAAAAAAAATGTCGACTCTTGCCCCTCCCTTAAAGCTATCCCGGTAGTAAGATCGTTCAATATTCGCCGTGAAGCCTCCTAGAGCGAGAGAGAAGATACGCCCAAACAAATACACCATACGTGCGAGAGAGACGGAACAATATATACATATATTTTTTGAAATTTGTTTTAGTTTTCAATCAGAAATTGTTTGAAGAAGCTAGTGACATTTTATTCCGTCTTTTATTGTTTAGGAAAAACAGTGACGCAAAATGTATATATATTCATATATATGACGGGCAATAATTATAACTAGCGCCCCGTTGACGCGTTAACAACGCGTTGTCTTTAGCAATGTATATGTCACATTTCGCGCATATTCAGCGGCGTAACTTAACGTAGCGCTTGATTTGGGGGAAAATAAAATAACCTTTTTGATTTCTTTTGGCAATGGGAACCTGAGAACCTAGTGTTAAGACACTACGTTCTCTTTCAACAATTCCGTTCCCCAATTTCCATCGGATTGAGGCACTGCGTGCAGAATAGCGTAACTCAACGCCGGGCTTTGCCTTGTTACTAGACCCAAGAAACGAAAATACTAAATACTATTTAATATGTTCATTGTGGAACGGGAATTTGAAAGAGAACGGACTGTCTTAACACTAGGTTCTCTGGTTCCCTCTGCCTACCCCGCTAAATACGGGATACAGCGTGAAGTTAAAAAAAAATGTTCATTCCCTGTATTGTGTATGAACCCACAACCTGTCGTGTTTACAGAAGCACGCTTGCGCCTCAACACACGATAGGCACAATTATACTTAATTTATTTCTATTTGTCCCCTTTGGTTTCAAAACGCAGCGTTAAGCTCCACAACACATAACATGACGAAATCGAACGAAAATTGGAGAACGGAGTGTCTTGTCACTAGAAAAAAGGCGAGGGAATTAAAAATTTAAAAAAATGTAGCCTCACGTTTTTTCTCGTATAACGGTGTTGTCAGAGTGTCTAGACACTCCGCTGTCCATTTTCAGTTTACAATCGATACATTGCGGGCTTAGTGACAGAACTCAACGCCGCACTTAACCAGAACGGAGAATGAAAATATATATTTTTTTTTTAACTTCACGCTGTATCCCGCATACGAGTATAGCAGGGTAGGCAGAGGGAACCAGAGAACCTACCGTAAGACACTCCATTCTCTTTCAAGAATGTTTTATTTTGACGTTGGTTTCCCGATTTTTGTTATATTTTTTTTAGGATAGACAACAAAATATTATATATTTTTTTTTAGCTTCACGCTGTATCCCGTATATAGCAGGGTAGGCAGAGGGATCCTAGTGTTAAGACACTCCGTTCCCCCACTTTCTGTCGAATTGAGGCATTGCGTGTTGAGTGGCGGAACTCAACGCCGCGCTTTGCTTTGTTACCAAACCCAAGAAATGGAAATACTAAATTTTACATTTCCTGGAGTGGGAATCGAACCCACAACCTGTCGCGTTTACAGTTGCGCGCTTGTGCCTCTGCGCCACGACATGCGTTAATGTCTAATAATATAATAAAAATAATGTAAACATAATAATTCCCCCCTCACGTATATGAACTCACAACAATCGCGCTTAAAGACACACACTGATACACACACGATATCTTTGCTTTCATTTTTCATTATGTTTATATTCTCGTTTAACAAACAAATATTGTTTAATTTAAAAACAATTTATTGTTTAAAATCCAATTCATGCATTCAATTCCAGATTCATTCGTTAGTTCTAGAAGGCAGCTTCACGCTATATCCCGTATCGCAGGGTAGGCAGAGAGAACCTAGTGTTAAGACCTTTCTCTTTTTTTTTTTTTTTTATGGAAAGGACAAGGCAAACGAGCGTTCGGGTCACCTGATGGTAAGTGATCCCCGCCGCCCACGGCCCCGTGTAACACGAGAGGAGCTACAATTTCAACAATTCCATTCCCCACTTACCGCCAGATTAAGGCCATGAAACTAGACTTGGTCCTCTATAATCATACTAGATATTCTACAATGAATTTATATAGAAAGTGAAGAACAGAGTGTCTTAACATTGGACAAGGATGATTCTAATAAAACTACGTTGTCTATAGTGTATTTGGACAGAGAGAGAAGAATAGAGTGTCAGGACACTAGGCTCTATAATCGTACTGGATCTTCTATAATGAATTTGGATAGAAAGTGAAGAACGGATTGTCTTAACACTACATTCCCTCTAATGACACTAGGTTGTCAATAGTGATTTTGAATAGAGAGAGAAGAACAGAGTGGCTTTACACTATGCTCTCTATAATCATACATCATATAGAGTATCTTTACTTTATAATTAATTTTGGTAGACAGTAAACAGCGGAGTGTTATAACACTACGTTCTCTCTGCTATGCAAAAAGCGTCAAGCGAAAAAAAACATATAATTTTTTTTTTTAATAATATATATTTTTTATTCAGATGTGGTTTTTTATAATATTATTACCATATATGGTAAGATCAATGGATCCTTTGTTAAAAGATCTATTAACGCCATCTTTGGAGTTGGGAGAGAAATGTGGATATGATGTAAGTATTCCTTTTTTTTTCGGGTAAAGAGTGAACGTAGTGTAAAAACACTCCGTTTTTATGTTTCCAATCAAATTCAAAACATTGAGATATCTTGTAGGGTGCTTTTTTAGCTTCACGCTGTAAACCTCACACAGCAGGGTAGACAGAGGGAACCTGAGAACTGACGTGTTAAGACACTCCGTTCTCTTTTAACATTCCCATTCCCCACTTTCCGCCGAATCGAGGCATTGTGTACTGAGTGGCAGAACTCAAAGTCGCGCTTTGCAAAATTTATTAAATTTTTTTTTTACCATCCCGAATTCTGACGGATAGTGAAGAACGGAGTGTCTTGTTTCTAAGCTCCGACAAAACATGTTGAGTGGCGGAACTCAACGCCGCACTGTTTTTCTTCCAGAGTTGTCCTGTCGCTAAAGAAGGATGGACATACATACATTTAGTGCCTCATTCTCATTCAGAATTAGGTCATATGAAGACTTTCTATGAGCATTATACAGGATGTGAGTAATTATATATATTAGTGTCCCCGTTGACGCGTTAATAACGCGTTGCCTAGCAACGTGTATGTCACTTTGTATAAACATGGATGTCAAACTATGGTAGAGTGTGTAACATTTATTTTATTAATTTAATATTTTTTTTATGGATTTGTTTTTTTTTTATATGCTAGCTAAAGCTTCTGATGTGATCTGATTTAAATGAAGTTAAGATGTGACGAGTAGTTTTTGAGTTATTCGTAATTTTACTTTTTAGTGCATTTTGTTTGAAATCTTTTTTAATAATTACTTTAAATATTTTCAGATGACGATTATTATGAAAAATCAATAATAAATATGAAACAAGTATTGGACTCAGTGATCACTGAATTGTGGGCAGATAAGGAGAGAAAGTGAGATTTTTATTTAAATCTATTTTTATTTAGTATTTTAATTTCCTGGGTTTGGTAACAAGGCTACGCGCAGCGTTGAGTTCCGCCACTCAGCACGCAGTCCCTCAATTCGACGGAAAGTGGGTAACGAGTGTCTTGACGCGTCGGTTCTCAGGTTTCCTCTGCCTACCCTGCTATGTGCGGGATACAGCGTGAAGATAAAAAAAAGACAATATTCATTATTCTCTCGACTGGGAATCGAACCCACACCCTAAAATAACGCATTTATAATTAAATGCTGTATTATATAAAAAAAATATATTAAATATATATATTTATTTAATTAAAACTTTAAAAAAATATTTATTTTCAGATTTACATTATCTAATAGTGAGCTGCCATATTTCTTCCACTGGTGGTCAAAAAGAGCAGATATAGGTAAGCTATTATATAGATATATACAATATTAGTACGCGGTTTCGCCTTCGTGAGGTTTATTCAACCTCCTGTCAGTGCTGCGTTGTCCGTTTGTCACCCAGTGAATAATGGTACTGTTTTATATGTCTTAATTACTTATCCATATATATATATATATATATATATATTGTAGGAGGTTGGGATAAATAAAACGGTCATGTAACGGGTTGTATAATCAATTGACTATCTATGGAACAACACGACAATTTAAAAGTCAGTTGACCAGCTATAAAATCAACTGATATTCAGCTTATATATAAATACATGAAGGAAAAACTTTGGATCCCTTTTGCGAAAATTACGCGAACGGAGAAGCATGAAACTTATTTTGCCTGGTTTATATGAGAAGGAGTGCAGAATGATTATATTTTCTAAAAATAATGCATAAAAATATATTAAATTAATAAAACTAAACTCTAACTTCACGCTTTATCCCTAGCGGGATAGTCACAGAGAACGGAGCGCCAAACACTACGGTCCCTGCATACCTCTCTCTCCTCGTCCACAGTCATTAACCTCTTCATGCATGCCCTCCAGAAGGTCCTCATGCTTTTTACGTGATCTTCCTCCAGTATCATTGATACTGTGTTCTCTAAGGTCAACCGAGGTCTGTCCCTATCTGCATTTATTTTAAATAAATTTGAATTTTTCCATTTTCCACTTCTTGACAGATATTTTTTCCTGAATAGCGAAACTTAACGCCGCGATTTTCTAACTAGACTAAGAAAAAGAAATATTGTTATATTATTATTATTTACAAACAAACATACATACTGTATCCCGCATATACCAGGATAGGCAGAGGAAACCTAGTGTTAAGACACTCCATTCCCCACTTTCCGCCGAATTGAGGCATTGCGTGCTGAGTGGCGGAACTCAATGCCGCGCTTGTCTTGTTACCAAACCCAGGAAGTGAAAAATTCCATTTCCTAGAGTGGGAATCGAACCCACAACCTGTCGCACAAGTGGGCCTCAAGACACGACAGGCGTTATTATTATTTATATTTTTTTTTATTTTAAGTTCATCGCATGGTGTACACTCTTATACGTCAAGGAAGGCTGATCTTCGTGGGGGGAGGTTGGGGTATGGTGGATGAGGCTAATTCATATTACCAGTCTATTATTGATAGTTACAGTGACTCTTTAAGGTAATTATATAAAAAATAGTCTTTTCTGTATATAATACAATATTCTTTGTTAAAAATAAAAGACAATAGAACTGGATGCCGACAAAAGTGGACTTATCTCTAGAAGAGATCTCTTCCAGTCAGCCTGTGTAAGTGGAAGCGTAACAGATAGGTATAGGTGTAGTTTTAAGTAATGGGGAAATAAAAATTGTACATAAAAGTATAGACCATTTGCTGGTATTGAATAAGTAAAATAATATCATTATTAAAAAGTGACAAGTCATTCCAATCTCCACTGTCCGCCTGAATTGGAGACTTGTGGAATTTAACGCAGCATTTTGTCTTCAGTTCAACACAAAAATTCTCATAGGCCTTTCTTAACGACTCTAGACTTGTGCGACTGTAAACGCGACAGGTTGAGGCTTCGATTCTCAATCCAGGAAATGTAAAAACTTTAGTATTTTCATTTCCTGGGTTTGGTAACAAGGCAAAGCGTGGCGATGAGTTCCGCCACTCAGCACGCAATGCCTCATTTCGGCAGAAAGTGGAGAATGGAGTGTCTTAACACACACCCTGCTGTTTGCGGGATACACCGTGAAGGTAAAAAATAAATAAATGCTATAACCTAACTATACCAAATTTTCTACTTCTTTGTCTGCATAATTTTAATAAAAATAAATCCACGACCACATCCACATCCAATGGACCTCATCCAAGTTTTTTTAGCTTCACGCTTTAAAGTTAGACAAAACGTAGTACCAAAACAACCCGTACTCCTCTTTCCAACCAAATTCTATAAATTACATTAAATGGCGAAATTCAACGCCGCGTTTTAAGCATTCTTATCAATTATCCATGTTTTTCAGGAAGCTAAACTCCACATTTCTTACCTGCGGTAGTCCGCTAGTAGCGTGGCAAGCTGATGTCTTCGGACACTCCAGAGAACACACTTCCTTGGTCTCCCAAATGGGTTTTGATGGTTTGTTCATAAATCCTATAAGTTACGACGATGAGCTCATCAGGATGGATAGAAAGGCGCTAGAGTTTGTATGGAGAGGATCTGATGATTTGGGTAAGCATGTTTTTATTATCTCTACTCTGTATCCCGCATATAGCAGGGTAGGTAGAGGGAACCTGAGAACTTAGTGTTACGACACCACGGTCCCTTTTAGGCCTCACATATTTTGATTGTTGAAATATAATGAGTTACGACAACGTTTTTAACTAGCAACATATCTAAGTAGAAGTTAACTCAAGAAAATAGAATCTGTTATTATTTTTTTTCTATCTTCAAAAGTGAGTGAGACATGTCGGGTTAAAGTGTAGCCTCGTTCGCTTTACTGTGTGACGTCACGTGCACACTTACGTACATGTACATTGTAACAACTCGCACACACACACAACCGCCACACCGCACATATTTATCGCCACGTGACGTCACCAGCCGATATCGATGGGACTCTAATTTTAAAAATGTCCAAACTTTTAGTCCCTTTAACTTCTGAAATCCTTGCCCGATTTTGATAAAACACAAACTGTTATTTGCAAGAACAGGCGCATTTAATGCATTCAATAAGATTTAGATGTGTTAGTGTGACTCATTGTTTTATAAAAAAAATATTGTACACGTCAGTAGTTGATCCCGCACCATTCGTGTATCACCACATTCTTATATAATTATTTTCTTGATAATATTTAAGTGGATTTCGTTTTCCCACTCTGGTATGATAGAACGTGGCGTTAAGTTACGCCATTCAACACGCAGTCTCCAATTCAGGCGAAAGACGAAGAATTTTGTGCCACAGTAAGTTTTCCCTACCCATATTTGAAGTTTTAAAGTGTTAATCATACACTTAGGAAACAAGGAACATATTTAGGAACCGTATAAAAATTTAAACGCAGCGGGACTCGAACCCGCGCCTCTTGGAAACCGTCCAAGCGCTCTGACCATTATTAGCCATGGGTTCTATATCTGGCTGTGTCATTTCTCCCTACCTGCCCTGTTGTAAAAAAAATATGGTTCACGTTTCATCCCGGTAGTAATATGTAGTAGAGAACCTAGGGTCTTAACACTAAAGCCAGAAAACGTCCAGAAATGTTCTATATCACAATTTAAAAAAGTTGTGAAAAGACGTTTGTGTGTTAAAGGTTATTACTTAATTAATGATTTTTTTTTTCTTTTTTACTTCACGCCTACCCTGCCCTGCCTACCCTGCTATATGCGTAATAACGCATATAGCAGGGTAGGCAGAGGGAACCTGAGAACCGACGTGTTAAGACACTCCGTCTCTTTCAACAATTCCGTTCCCCACTTTCCGCTAAATTGAGGCATTGCGTGCTGAGTGCTGACAAAACGCCGCGCTTGGCCTTGTTACCGAACCCAGGAAATGAAAATATTAACATTTCCTGGAGTGAGAATCGAACCCACAACATGTCGTGTTTACAGTCGCACGCTTGTGCCTCAAGACACGATAGGGGTTCAGTCCAGTCAGGGGCTCCAGTCTATTTCAAAGGTATCATTATCACTAATAAATTATTGTGAAGTATTGACTGAAAAACAAAGTCCCGCTGAGTTTCTTGCGCCGGTTCTTCTCAGGTCTGAGGCATTAAATTTAGTGAACCGGTGGTAAATTATTTGACGTTCAAAAAATGAAGCATGTAACTTATTACTTGACGCCTGTCGTATGTTAAGGCACAAGCGTGCGACTGTAAGCGCGACAGGTTGTGGGTTCGATTCCCACTCCAGGAAATGTAAAATTTAATATTTTCATTTCTTGGATTTGGTAAGAAGACAAAGCGCGGCGTTGAGTTCCGCCACTCAACCCGCAATGCCTCAATTCGGCGGAAAGTGGGGTACGGAATTGTTGAAAGAGAATGGAGTGTCTTAACACTAGGTTCTCTGATTCTCTCTGCCTACCCTGCTATATGCGGGATACGGCGTGCTGTTAAAAAAAAAAGAAACTTATTTCTTTGAATAAATTTATTTGACTATGACTTTGACTTTCAAACAATCTGTTGTATTATTTCTCTTTCCAGGTTCCTCTACAGATATTTACACACACAAGTTGTTCGATGGTTATTGGTCACCTCCAGGGTTCTGCTTTAGCAGTATGTGTTCTGATCCACTTTTAATAACTTCGGACAGTGTCTTCAAGAATGTTGATGAGAGAGTATGTATTTTTTTAAATACACTATAAAGTGCGGCGTTGAGTTACGCCTATCAACAAGCAATGATTCGAATTCAGGTGGAAAGTTCCGAAGTTTCTTGACACTATGTTCTCTTTGTCTATCCTTTTCTTATCTTCAAGCTGTATCCCGCATATAGCAGGGTAGGCAGAAGTAACCTGAGAACCCACGTGTTAAGACACTCCGTTCTCTTTCAACAATTCCGTTCCCCGCTTTCAACCGGATTGAGGCATTGCGTGCTGAGTGGCGGAACTCAACGCCGCGCTTTGCCTTGTTACCAGACCCAGGAAAAGATAATACTAAATATTATTTACAATTTGCATTTCCTGGAGTGAGAATCGAACCCACAATCTGTCGCGTTTAGAATCGCACGCTTGTGCCTCACGACACGACAGGCATTTTTTTTAAAGCGCGGCGTTGAGTTCCTCAACTCAGCACGCAATGCCTCAATTCAATGGAAAGTCGGGAACGGAGTGTCTTAACACTAGGTTCCCTCTGCCTACCCTGCTATATGCGGGATACAGCGTGAAGCTTTGTATGTATGTACAGTTAACTCCACTCAATACATAATATCACAAAATCGCACTGCAACTGAAAAATGGAGTGCCTTAACACCAAATTCTCTTTTTTAAACAATAAAAATATATAATTTAAATCAATTTTTAGGTAAAAGTGTTCATAGAGTCAGTTAGATATCGTCAATTACCGTATTATAACACAAGACACATCATGGTTGTGATGGGACAGAGGATGGGATACTTTAACGCTAGGATTTGGTATCAAAATATAGATAAATTAATTATGTAAGTATAATTATCCTTTTAGCGTCACGCTGTATCCCGCATATAGCAGGGTAGGCAGAGGGAACCTGAGAACCTTAGTGTTAAGACACTCCGTTTCCCACTTTCCACTGAATTGGGGTATTGCGAGGTTGGTGAAACTCACTGTGCTTTGCCATACGCAGGAAATGAAAATATTAAATATTAATTATTATATCAACGTTTTCTTTTTCTGGAGTGGAAATCGAACCCACAATCTGTCGCGTTTACAGTTACGCTTGTGCTTCTGCACCACGACAGGCCTGGCTTTTATTTTTTTCTTTATCAATATATATTATAAAGGGTCCCTTAACCCTACACTTCCGTTAAAGGGCCCCTTTAAATTATCGGACGCAAGACCCACGCAAGTGTGGATAGAAAATGAAAAACAAACATTTTTTACAACAAGCGTCATTCTTTATCTCACATAATAGAGTAGAAGAATAAAAGCTTCTCTTAAGACACTCCGTTCTCCGTTCATTTGAATATAATTATACCCCCAAGTGGGAAGCGAACCCATAACCTCACTCACATATTCTTTTAGTTTATTTCCAATATACAAAATTAATTCATTTTACAGTTTCATTAATGTTATAAATATATTTTAAAAGGGCCCCTTAAGCCTACACTTAGGTCGCATGTCCCATATACTGCTCAGAGCCTCTCCTTTTACTACGCCCTCTGGTCGCATGGTGAATTCATGGATATATATACATATCAAGTAGTAAAAAAAAAGCTACATGCATTTTGCATTTTCTTTATACATATTTTATAGTCAGAATCGAAGCCACTACCATCGATTTATTAAATAATGTTTCATAATTGTGTTACAATGACCTTAAATCATTGTAAAGATACTATTGATAACAAGAACCTAATGTTGAAATACTCACCTTCCACTTTCCGCTTACTTCAAGACTCGGAGTAAGGCGTAACTAAACACCGCGCTTTGTTTGTTTGCACGAGCGGAAAATTGTTATAATATAAATATAATAACTCCCCATCACATCCAACCATCGCGTCTATAGTCACACGCTGTAAGACTATATATATATATATATATATATATTTTTTTTTTTTAACTTCACGCTGTATCCCGCATATGGCAAGGTAGGCAGAGGGAACCTGTGAACCTGGTTTTAAGACACTCTTTCAACAAATCCGTTCCCCACTTTCCGCCAGATTGAGGCACTGCATGTTGAGTGGCGAAACTCAACGCCGCGCTTTGCCTGGTTACCAAACCCAGAAAATGAAAATACTTCATTTCCTGGAGTGGGAATCGAACCCACAACCTGTCGCGTTTACAGTCGCACACTTGTGCCTCTGCGCCACGACAGGCGTTGACTATATTTTTAAAGTATATTTTTTTCAACAGACACGCCAATATGAAGACCTATGGAAGTGATCTTAAAATGCACTTCATGTATTCGAATCCTGCGTGTTATTTGAAGGCAGTTAGAGATGACGAGTAAGTGTTTTTTTTTTTATTCAGAGGAAAATTAAGAACGGAGTGTCTTGACACTAAGTTCTCTATGGTATACCCATGAAGCTACTTGTATTTTTTTATAACAAAAGAAAATCCGCAACGAAGAGATACTTAGAAAGACAGGCATAAGCGAGAACGTTATAGTAAGAATGAAGAAGAACGTGCTCAGGTGGTTTGGGCACGTCGAGAGCATGAGTGATGAAAGAATGGTGAGAAAGATATATGACACAAAGTTGAGCGGCAGGAGAGGTAGGGGGAGACCTCGGTTGACCTTCCAGAACACAGTAGCAATGATACCTCCAGTATCATCTACATCACGTATCATCATATCACGTATCGTATTACGTATCATCTACCTGCCACGTAAAAAGTGTATGTGTAAAGTTGTACATATAACGTAAAAATAAAACAAAACACACAAGAATACTTACTTAGCTAGGGTAGTCAGAGTTCCGGAGCGCCAAACGCTACGGCTCCTGCATATCTCGTTCACCTCGTCCACAGTCATTAATCAAAAAAGGGGGTAATCTAAGAGTTTTTTTTTATTTAACTACCGGCAGTTTTGCCCGCGATGGCATAAAAAAAATGTTTTTTGATTGTTGATTTTGTCTTATAATGTTATTGTAAACTTTCATTAAAATCTGTTCAGTAGTTTTTGCGTGATAGAGTTACAAACATCGTTACAAATATTCACATATATAATGTTAATAGGATAATCGATATTGAGTCTTGAAACATATAGTTTTTTAGCTTCATGCTTTATCAGAGAACCTAGTGTCTATACACTCCGCTTTCCAACCAATATTAATACTTTATGGGTTACGTGGCGGAACTTAACGCCGTGTTATGTCATACATATTTTAATTTTCAGCCCGATTTTAGAAACAAAGCAAGACGATTTTCTTCCTTTCGCATATAATAAATATACTTACGCCAGCGGTTTGTTCACTTCGAGACCAACTTTCAAGTATTTTGTTAGAGAAGCTAATATTTATCTACAGGTATGCCTTTATAATTATTTATTGTTTCTTTTTTTTTTAACTTCACGCTGTATCCCGCACATAGCAGGGTAGGCAGAGGGAACCTGAGAACATAGTGTTAAGAGACACCGTTCCCCAATTTCCGCCGAATTAAAGCATTGCGTGCTGAGTGGCGGAACTCAACGCCGCGCTTTGCTTTGTTACCAAACCCAGGAAATGAAAATACTAACATTTCCCAGAGTGGAAATCGAACCCACAACCTGTCGCGTTTAAAGTCGCATGCTTGTGCCTCTGCGCCAAACCGTTAATTTAAATTAAATATTTATGTAATATTAATATTTAGTATTTTCATTTCCTCGTTTTGATAAAGCGCGGCGTTGAGTTCCGCCACTTAGCAGATAATGCATCATGCGGGAAGTGAACGGAAATCTTAAGAGAACGGAATGTCTTAACACTAGGTTCTCGTGTTCCCTCTGTCTATCCTGCTATGTAAAATGAATTTTTTTTACAGCTAGATCCCTAGCAGGGTAATTAGAGAAAACGTAGCTAAACGCTGCATACTTTTGCCTCGTTCAGTCATTAACCTCTTCGCACGCCCTTCAGAGGGTCTTCATGATTTACGTGACCTTACTCCAGTATCATTGATACTGTGTTCTCGAAGGTCAACCGAGATCTCCCCTTACCTCTCTTGCCGCTCACCTTTGCTTCATATACGTTTCTCACCATTCTTTCATCACTCATCCTCTCGACGTGCCCAAACCACCTGAGCATGTTCTTCTTCATTCTTACAATAACATTCTCGCTTATAACTGTCTTTCTAAGTATCTCTTCATTGTGGTATCAACAATTATCAACAAATGCAATTTTAATATATCTTTTTATATTTTAGATAGCAAAACAATTAAACGTGTTGGCAAATTTACAAAAAAAGGACAAAATGTTAGAAGAATTCAAAAGAATTGTGGGTATGTGCACATAATTGTGAAGAAATATATTAACAGTGTTAACATAAAAGATTAAGGGGCCCTTCCCTCTGTTCGCTTCGCTCGACAACTCGAACTTGTAAAGATTGAGGAAATAGAATTAAACAGTTAATGTATGATATTTTAACCGACCTCAAAGGAGGAGGTTCTCTTTTTTTTTATTTTTTTTTTAACTTCACGCTGTAACCTGCATATAGCAGGGTAGGCAGAGGGAACCAGAGAACCTAGTGATAAGACACTCCATTCTCTTTCAACAATTCCGTTCCCCACTTTCCGCCAAATTGAGGCATTGCGTTTTGAGTGGCGGAACTCAACGCCGTGCTTTGCCTTGTTACCAAACCCAAGAAATGAAAATACAAAATTTTACATTTCCTGGAGTGGGAACCGAACCCACAACCTGTCGCGTTTACAGTCGCACACTTGTGCCTCTGCGCCACGACAGGAGGTTCTCAATGTAGCTTTATTTTTTTTATGTGTGTTACCACATAACTGTTTACTGGATGAACAAATTTTGATGATTTTTTCTTTACATGATAGCTAGTGCGTAATGTAGTCCCATTTAAATTATAATAACGAGTAGTTTTTGAGTTATTTGTAATAATGTTACTATTTAGAACATTTTATTTGAAGTCAGTTTTTGTTTATGATTTTCTTTTTTTCCAGGAGTAGTACAAGACCATAATATACTATCTGGTAACATGAGACCGTACGTCACGAGTTATTATGTGAAAGAACTACACACAGCTGTACAAAAATCGATACATTTGATTGGAGACGCCTTTAAGTATATATTAATTATGGAGCAATCATATTTATATTCCGAGTATAGACGCTTTATCAACATTGTAGGATAGTCAGAGTACCTAATGTTAAGACACTCCGTTCGCCGTTTTCCGCTTGAATACAATATTGCATGTTGAAGAGCGGAACTTAACACCGCATCTTGTCTTACCAGAATAGGGAAATATATATATATATATATATATATATATATATATATATACTACTGCACATATAAACATGATATGTGGCATGTAGGGACTCGGGGAGTGTAGGGGAGTGTTGAGAGAGGAGAACGAGACTTTTTAAGACAGAAAAACTAAATTTTACTGTTTATAGGTTTATAGTCCACGCAAACAAAGTCGCGGGATGCAGCTAGTAATATATGATTATAAAAATTTTATTTTCAGCAAACTACGGAAAACTACATCTAAGACAGAATATCATATATGTGCGCTTAACATATCTTCGTGTCCATATACAAAAGGGAAAAAATTTAATGTAAGATTTTAATTCTTGTTAACTAATTCTCCCTTTGAAATATTAAGTGTATTAGCGGAACTTAGCGCCGCGCTTTGTCTAACCAAGAAACATAATAAGAGGAGAAATTCCTTACTTGTCCATGTATTCACCGTGAGGGGCTCATTGGGTTGCAGAGAGAGGAGTTTGGAGAGCGCCTGGAACTTACTATCCAAGTGTAGGTTTAAGGGGCCCCTTTAAAATGCACATTAAAGTTCACCTCCACTGTCCGTGCCCAGACCTTTACCTAACTAGCCAAAGCCATAGCGTCAGAGAGAACGGAGCTAAACGCTGCTATTCCTGCTTACTTTCGCCTCGTCCATCATTAACCTCTTCGTGCATGCCCTCCGGGGGGTCATAATGATTTACGTGACCTTCCTCCAGTATCATTGATATTGTATTCTGGACAATCCTCTGAGGTTTCCTCCTACTTCTCTTGCTACTCACCTTTGCTTCCCATATTTGATTTGTCCTAATTTTAATTTCTTTTTTAAATTTATTCTACCCCGTTTACTCCGTTTACGTCTTTTACCACGTTTTTTTCTCTCTCTGACTACCCCGCTAGAGATAAAACGTGAAGTCAGGTAAGGTAAGATAAGCTTTATGCTGTATCATAGCAGGGTAGGCAAAGAGAACCAGAGAACCTGGTATAAGACACTTTGTTCTCTTTTAATATTTTAAAATTACTTTTTATAGTTCTGTTCACTTTTCCAGGTTTTTATCTATAACCCACTGGCGTGGTCAGTCAACATGTCAGTTAGAATACCTATATTGAACAAGGAGTACGAAGTTTTTGATTCTAAAGGTAATATACATTATACACACTATATACACACATAAATACATACATATAAACATACACACATACATACATACATACATACATATAAATATACATATATACATATATTTATCTCGCATATCATGCTAATCAGAAAGAAGGTGCATTTAAGTGGCCTCAAATTTAGTCTAGATATGATGAGTAGTTTCTAGTTATTCCTAATAATGTTACTTTACGGAAAATTTTATCTGAAATCAGTTTTTAGTTTTTGATTTAATTATGCCAATCGTGTCTTGAGGCACAAGCGTGCGACTGTAAACGCGACAGGTGGTGGGTTCGATTGCCACTCCGAGAAATGGAATATTTCATTTACTGGGTTTGGTAACAAGGCAAAGCTCGGCGTTGAGTTCCGCCACTCAGCACGCAATGCCTCAATTCGACGGTAAAAGTTGGGAACAGGTGTGTAATGTAGCAGTAGGTTCCACTCACCACTTTGCACCCTGCTGTATGGATACAGCGTAGAAGCTAGCGCGTATGTATGTATGCGGATTTAATCAAAGAGAATTTAAGATTATTACAGGCTCTAAAAATAAAAAGCAGTTATTAATAAAAATATCCAGGTGAAATATTGAAAGGAGATTCCAAACAGACCCAGACAACAAGGACGCGTTTAGTATACATAGCTAATGTACCGCAATGGGTGCTAGAATTCATATCACATTATTGCTAAGAGAAAAAAACGATCTTTAATCAAGAAAATAAGTAAAAATCAACAAAAAACCACTTTTTGTCAAAGTTGCTAACAATAAATCAATATTTGATGATGATTATGACGATTTTGATGAAACTACACCAGATAATGTTACTGATTTTGGGAATGTTGGCAAAGAAGTTGGTAAATTGATAATAGTGTAGTAACACCTAGAAGTGTTACTACTAGTACCTAAGTAATAATACAAATAAAGTAGAAAATACAACTATAGTTAAAAAACCAGCCAAAGTCAATACGAAATGGGTTTACGAAAAGACTGAAGATAAAAAAGAAATTAAATATTATTATGAAGATTCTAAGGATAATTTTATAAAGAATCAGGTAAATGCGCGCGCACACACGCTACACGCGCGCGAATATGTTTTTTTGTTTTTAAATATAATTTATCTATTTTTCAGTACATCCGCATAAATTTGGATGAATACCGTAAAATCTCAAAGATGACACTTTCAAATGGCGTCAACATAAGCTTAGACATACAATATTACTACTATACATCTGATGAACATAAAAAAGCCAACAAAATCGAACCAGGCGCTAACATTTTTCGTGCCAATGATTCAAATCCTACACCAATCATAGATTATATTGATACTAAAATTTTTAAAAGTGATATTTTACAAGAAATTCATTGTAAATATTCAAATTTTGCAAGTTTTGTTGTTAGATTGTATGAAGATAGTCCAATTTTGGAAGTAGATTGGATGGTAGGACCTGTGCCTGTTGACGATGGTGGGTACTTTTTGTTTTTTTTTGTCGTGTATTTTTTATGATTATTTAATTAGGATTAGGTTCACGCTTTATCAAAGATTTAAGATATTATTCGTTGCTTTTCGCTGACTTCGAGACGTTGAGTCTTAAGACACGAAACTGAATGCAGTGTTTTACGAGAGTTTTGTCTTGCCAAAGAGGGGAAATGGAAATAATTTCACGATAATAATTCATCCGAGTGAGGATTGAACTCATAACCACCGCGCTTACAGTCAGACGTGGTCCCACTGCGACAATACCTTTCTCGTTCAATTCCTAACATATTCCAATAAAGGAGGAGGTTCACAGTTCGACTGTATAGTTGTTATGTGTGTTACCACATAATTGTTTATGGGATGAAATAGTTTAGATGATTCTGTTTTTTATATGATAGCTAGTGCTTCTGATGTGGTCCCATTTAAGATGTGACGGGTAGTTTTTGAGTTATTCGTAATAATGTTACTATATAATGTCATATAAACATAATTTAAGGTCTTGGAAAAGAAGTATTTCTAAGATATACAACAAATTTAATTAATAATGGCATTTTCTTCACGGACTCCAATGGAAGGCAAATGATCAAGAGAATAAGGAATATGAGAGCTACGTATGAACCGTACAACTTTGACCCTGTTGCTGGTGAGTTTTATCAGAAATTATATAGCTTTTTCTTTTTTAAGCTATTTTATAACTTCTCTCCTAAATCGTCAATTCAGCCGACTCAGCCTGCTAGTAAGTCCACCATTGATTTATTATAATTTACAAAAAGTAAGCCGATGGGAATCGTGTAATATGGACGCTTCGGCGTCGGACCTAATGTCAGAACATTTCGTTAACTAGTGCGGCTAAATGGAAATTATTTAAATATAATCATTCGCCCTCATATGTATGAAGCCACAATCATCGCGTTTACGTCACACATACATGATGACCTTTCAGATAAATCTAAATAATTTGATACAAATATTTCAGGCAACTTATACCCTGTTACAACAAGAATATATATAGAGGATAAAGATAAAAATGTCCGTCTCTCTGTCTTCAATGATAGAGCTCAAGGAGGTTCATCCAATTTGGAAGGAACTATAGATCTGATGGTCCTTCGTCGTATTTTCACGGACGATGAAAAAATACAGGCGTTTTTAAATGAAACTGAATATGAGCAAGGCATTATTGTTCGTGGAACACATTTTTTATACCTAACTAAAGCAGATTCTATAAGAAATAAACTTTTTGAAAAGAAATTCTCAAAAGAAATAGAATTAAAACCGCGAATTTTTGTCTCTGTTAATGATAAATGGACAGATAGTGATAAAACTTTTGCTACAGTAAGAAAGTTACCGTTTGGTGTTCATGTTTTAAGTTTGGAAAGAACAGATAATTTAATATTATTACGTTTGGAGAATTATTTAGATAAGGCTGAAGTTAATAAAGGAATTAAATTTATTAATTTAGAAGAAATATTTTTTAATATTAAAATTTTAAAGGTTACAGAAACTAATTTAAGTGGTAATCATTTAAAAAATGATTGGATTCCATTAAAATGGGAAACAAAAGGTGGTTTTTTTAATAATTTTAATGATTTTTATGGAAACAATGATACAGAGAGAGAAATGCATCACAAAATAGTTGAAATAGATGATGGTGTACCTCAAGGAGTTAGTTTAGTTCCTCAACAAATAAGAACTTTTATTATTGAATATGTGTATGTAGAAAAAAAATAAATGTATATTTTTTTAATAGTTATTATTAATTAAGTAATAAATTGTATTTCTGTTTTTTTTTTTGTATTTTTTTTAAAGTACATAGATACATAGCTTCACGCATTATGCCGCATATAGCAGGGTAGGCCGAGTGAACCTTGTATTAAGACATACGCTCCGTTCCCCACTTTCCGCCGAATTGGGGCATTGCGTGCTGAGTGGCGGAACTCAACGCCGCACTTTCCCTCGTTTCCAAACCCAGAAAATGAAAAATTCCATTTCCTGAAGTGGGAATAGAACCTACAACCTGTCGCGTTTACAGTCGCACGCTTGTGCCTCAAGACACGACAGACGTTTTATTTTTTTAAAACATATTTAGGATGAGAGAAACATTTCTAAATGTATATAAATTTTTGAATGGATTCCTAGAGTCGCTAGTTCGAGTCCTGCTGTGTTCAATTTTTTATGTTTTTTTTATTAGTCTTTTTTCTTAAATAATCAAAAAATATATATTAAATTTCGTTTTTTTTTTTACTTTTTTATAAACAAAAAAATACATGTTGGCTTATATGTATTTGTTACATTTTCACACTTCCACACTCGCAAATCTTTTACTTCTCATTCATACCCATAGGTTGACTGGAAGAAATCTCTATCAGAGATAAGTACATCTTTTCTAACAACTTTTTTTTAATATTCTATTTATTTTTGCCTGTCGCCTGTCGTGTCTTGAGGCACAAGTGTGCGACTGTGAGCGCGACAGGTTGTGGGTTCGATTCCCACTACAGGAAATGGAATTTTTCATTTCCTGAGTTTGGTAAAAAGGCAAAGCGCGGCGTTAAGTTCCGCCATTCAGCACGCAATTCCTCAATTCTGTGGAAAGTGGGGAACAGAGTGTCTTAACATTAGGTTCCCTCTGCCTACCCTGCAATATATATACGTACAGCGTGAAGCTAAAAAAAATGTATACAATTCCAACAAAAAAAAAAAACATAAAACATTTTATTCTTAAAAAAAATGAATCATATATAATATTTATTTAAAACTCCTCTTAGCTTTAGCTTCAGCCGCGTCGCTTGCTTCAACAAAAGTCCTTTTCAATTTATTCTTTCGACTCTCCTTATACTTCGCGGAGACTTTCTCCGCGAGTTTCGCTATTCTCTTCATAGTTTGTGGTGGATATCTGTAAATATATTTTATATACTATTATTTTTAATTGACTTTAAGTCAATTAACGAAAGTTGGCGAGCGAAGCGAACAAGGGGAAGGGCCCCTTAGTTTTTTTTTTATTTCCTTTCGTGAAAACAGCTAATGGCATGCCGATAAAACTGTCCCGAACGTCATGTATGAATTTCAATTCATGTGTGTATGACTTCACATGTGGGTGTATGACTTCATGTACGTATGTGTGATTTCATGTGTGAATGTATGACTTCATGTGTGGATGTATGATTTCATGTTTATCACATCAGAAGCACTAGCTATCATATAAAGGAAGAATCACCAAAATTTGTTCATCCAGTAAAAAAGTTACACACAAAAAAATCTATTTGAGACCTTTGTTTAAAATCTTTTTTATTTAAACAAATTATATACTTAAACTTTATTATCTCTTACCTACATCCCAAAAACTCAATATTAGTGAACAACTGTGCCAACGTAATCAGTTCATCTTCTGGGAAGTCATCCTTGTGTTCCAACATGAAACTGCGTCTCACCGACCACTGTTCTTCTGATTCATGTTCAGATCTTAAAGAGTCTACGTCGATTGAGGGTTTCATTATATTTTGTATGTATATGTTATTATTCTGTAATTGTTAAGAAAAAATTAGTTAATTTGGAATGCATATGTGAGTATGGAATTAAATATATGTATAATGAGAAATATAGTGTTATGGGGAACTATAAATAATTACAATTTATTTAATATATTTTAATTACACATTAACCTCTTCAGGGAAGATTTTTTTTTATACTTCACGCTGTATCCCGCATATATAGCAGGGTAGGTAGAAGGAACCTGCGAACCTAGTGTTAAGATACTCCATTCTCTTACAACAATTCCTTTCCCCACTTTCCACCGAAATGAGGCATTGCTTGCTGAGTGGCGGAACTCAACGGCGCTCTTTGCCTTGTTACCAAACCCAGGAAATGAAAATACTAAATTTTACATTACCTGGAGTGGGAATCGAACCCACAACCTGTCGCGTTTACAGTCGCATGCTTGTGCCTCTGCGCCACGACAAGCGTTTTTTATGGTTTTGATATTTGTTGTATGATTTTTTTATGGTTAAAAAAATACTTCATATTATTTTTTTTACGATTTATATCAATAGGAATTTAAGAAACAAAAAATGTTGGAAAAAAAGTAAAAGTAAACAGAATAATTTTATTCTAAAGTCCACATTTGTGGTCACTGAGCGTTAATCGTAATTTGAGTGAAATGAATTCATGCATTCTGTACATATTAGTTCTTCACATTATTTGCAAATGTAAGAAGTTTGTTTTACACAACTTTTGTCATGACATCTTGAAGGATTTTTCAATCCCTTTCTTTTAGGATAATGACCTATACCATCCAGTTTGTCAGGATTGACTCTAGTCCAGCCTTTGGAATTTTATGTGGTTGTTATCAGAAATAGGTATTGTTTTATCCCCGTTTGTTCGCTTTCCATACTTACAAATACATATATTAAATTTATGTCTTTAACTATAAATATTAATATGTAGTTATATATTATAGAGTCCAAACACTTTCCACTTGAATATGAGATATTAGAACTGAACACAATGTTTTGTTTTACCGTGGAAATGGCAATAATTATAATCATTCCATTAGAGGCCATCCTGATGCAGTGGGATGGTGTCTTATTGTAAACACAATTGATTGTGATTTTGAAACACATGAGGGGAATGTTTATATTTAAATTATCTTTATTTTCCGCTTCTAGTAAATCAAAGTGTGCTTCACCAAACATCACATAATATAATTAATTCAGAGAGAAACTAAACAGAGAATGTTGACACTCTGATGCTATTCGTATATAATAGAAAATAATAAGAATCTTTAATTATTTCATACTTAATTCATACTTACTTGTCTAATTCAATATAAGATTCTTTTCTTCTGATTTTTATTCTGTTTCTCTTTATTCTTTATAATTTTAAATTAGCCACTGGACTAAATATATAAACATAAAAACGGCAAGAATATTTCAAAAACGTATGAATAGTTATTCAACTACCTGAAAAGTAAATAATATTACTAAATAAACACTGAATATTATAACACGTTATTATTTAATTTGGCAAGAATTAAGAACAAATATATATTAAGAGAATGGTATTCTTTAAATAAATTAATAAGAAATAATTCTAAATTTTAATTAAAGTTAATTTCTACTCACTTTAAATGAATTATTGAAGAAATATTTTTTCAAAACAACACGATGATACAATTTTGACAATTTGACATTACTAGGGATGGATTTTTATTGATGTTATAAAAACGATTATTTGAATATCGATATTTTTAAGTTTAATTTTTTGTATGTAGTAATTCTGATAGAAACAAAAGATACTTCAAATAAATTATATAATTATACGTACAGTTTTTTAAAAAAGACTTGTGTTTAAAATAGTAATTATGCGACAAATTTTTAAAGTAAGCTTAATTTAAAAATATGTTATTTTTTGATACCTTGAAATATGTTTAATATCAAATATTACTTTAAAAATATATATATTTGAGTCGTAAACGTTTGAATAACAATAAACAATCGAGTAATTACACTCGAATATAAATTTCTATAATCGATTCTAACCACAGTAATGACATTGACATAAGTAACAATAACATAATTATAACCTATAAAATATTGAAAAATAACGTTTAAAATTGATTAATAATATTATTGATTAATATTAGTAACAAATATATATTTATTATTTAGGTACAGGTTAGTACGACTTTTATTTTATTTTCATACAAATAAATTTGGTCTCATGTAAGAATAATTTAACTTTGACTTTTTTAATAATTTAACATACACTGATATAATTAAAAAAAAATATACATATGATTTACACCTCTCTGGTAAATCTAATTTTCCTTGTAAGGGGATGGGGTTAGAATACAATTCCCCTCCGCCGCTGGGTAGCGTCCCGTAAGAGGCGGGTATCCCAGTAGGTAGGTGGTAGGAGGTTCGTGCTCTGTCATGTTAAAGACGAACCGCAAAATATCTAATAATGTGTTTCGGTTCGATGTATGAATGTAAGCCAGGTATTACCCTTTCTATCCCACACTTTCCCCAAATTGTAGTGATCCCGATAGCAGACTACTACATTGTACCCCCCTTCCATCTGTATCCTCTAGGTCGACAACCCATATACAACACTGGTGTTTTAGATGTCTATGGGCAAAGGTAACTTACCATCAGGTGGTCCTTCTGCTTGTTTGCCATTCGTTATCCATAAAAAAAGAAATTATTATTGCAAAGAAACTGTTTTAATTTAATTGTGAAGTGAGTATTGTTTCATTATACCAGAACGTCATTTACTTTTACCTTTACCTATTTTGAGAACTTAGTATTAAGACAACTCATTCTCTGCATAGATTAAGAATACTGATATATATCTATAAATATAAAATGCTTGCATTTCTAAGAGGCTCACAGAAAAAAGCTGAATTTTTTGACATATAGCCTCTTTGGGAAGTGTAGTGGAGTATAGAGAGGAACATGAGAAAGTCCTCCAAAAAGATGGGATTTCAGCTTATGAAATCCATGCAAATTAATTATATACAACGAGTACAAAAAGTGAATGTATGAGACTGAACTATTCTATGTTGTTAGCAAATTAAATAATTTAATATTTATTTTCTTGAAGTTTGAACAAAAACCAAAAAAAATGGTTTTTAAGTTAGATTAGATGCGAGCCCCCCTGGACCTCACTCTTCCGAATACTTAATAATATTTTCAGATTCAAAATGGGAGAAACATTAAAATTACAAATACAGTTTGGAGGTGGTGCCGAGTTACTTTTTGATAAAATAAAAAAAAGAGAAGTTGAATTGCCTCCATTAAAGAAATACTTTCCAGATTCTGTTAAAGATAAGTGGTGTATAAAAGAGCTTCTTGTGTGGATTAGAGATAATCTATTGAGGGAACGACCTGAGCTATTTTTACAGGTAGCTTTTATAATTATGTAATAATACATTAACCCTTACCTCCCCTGTATGTGCTCCGACCTCCTCTTAACCAAATTTAAAAGATCCTACCAATGTCTTCGGTATACATACTAGGAACAAACTGATGTTAGTTATAGACAGGCTGAAATCTTTTAGATTATAGAGAGAGGTTCCTCGTCAAGTTTCTTTACTGAAAATCTCTGTAAGTATAAATACTCTTAAAAACTGTTACACATCTGTTATGTAATTAATATTTTCATTTCCTATCTCTGGTAACAAGGCAAAGCACGGCGTTGAGTTCCGCCACTCAGCACGCAATGCTTCAATTCGGCGGAAAGTGGGAAACGGATTATCTTGACACTAGGTCTGCCTACCCTGCTATATGCAGGATACAGCGTGAAGCTAAAAAAAATATAATTTACATTTATAACCTTAATATTAAGTAATATTTCTTTTTCAGGGTGACTCTGTCAGACCAGGTATATTAGTTCTCATAAATGACGCAGATTGGGAACTATTCGGAGAGTTAGAATATGAAATACAAGAGAATGATATTATTATGTTCATTTCTACTTTACACGGAGGCTGAATAAAGTGTTACTTGTGTCTATTTGTCATTTTTTATCTGTTTTGACAGATGTCAAATTTTTTGTATATTTTTTATCTGTTGTAAACGTCACTTAATAAATTATACTTTTTGTATGATTTGTATTTTATTAAGCTTTAAATATTTATTAAATTTACTTTATTTTATTGACTTTAAAATAATGATTTAGTTCTCAATTCAATTGTATTATTTACTGGGTGAATAAATTTTGATGATTCTTCTTCTATATCTATCATATATCTAGTGGATAGGTGTCCATACAACATGATTCCCACCGGCTTGCGTAACATTTCAAAGTACAAGTATAAGACCTAAAAAAAAAATCGTCAGGAAGATATTGGGCATAAAATTTTGCAATTATATAAAAAAAAAACAAGCTCTGATATCTTATAAACCTAAAAAAAAAGATCGTCGCCAAAATTGTATAGTGAAATTATGAAATACCTTGACATCCTACATCGGCTTCCCTAAATATGTATATCGGCTTCCCTAAATATATATACCGGCTTCCCTAAATATACATCGGCTTTCCTTAATTTACCGGCTTACCTAACTAACATTTTCACGCCTCGCCACTGATAGCTAGTGCTTCTAACGTGGTCTCATTTAAATTTAGTTAAGATCTGACGAGTAGTTTTTGAGTTATTCGTAACAATTTTACTTTTTTTATTTTTTTTTTTTTTAACTTCACGCTGTAACCCGCATATAGCAGGATAGGCAGAGGGAAACCATAGAACCTAGTGTTAAGACACTCCATTCTCTTTCAACAATTCCGTTCCCCACTTTCCGCTGAATTGAGGCATTGCGTGTTGAGTGGCGGAACTCAACGCCGCAACGCAACTTTTTATAGCATTTTATTTAGAATCGGCTTTCTTCTTCATATATGAAATAAAACGAATTAAGAAATATACAAAATATGTTTATTTAAAATAAGAGTACAAGTTTTTACTTAATAACTATAAAATGAAAAAAAAAAAAAAAAAAAAAAAAAAAAAATTTTTATTAAAAAAAAAATTAAAATTTTTTAATTAAAAAAAAAAAAATAAAAAAAAAAAAAAAAAAAAACAAAAATATTACAACATATTATAATAAAAAATAATTTCCAAAAAGAATTGGTTTTAAAAATATAAAAAATATAAAAATAATTTAAATATGTATATGTATTTACACCACTATATATATTCCCTATACCCTTGTTGTAATTATAAAAAAAAATAGGAAATTGCAATAAAAAAAAGTAAAATATATATATATTTTTTTTACATTTAATAAAAAAACAAAAAAAATAGTTTATTTAAAAAAAAAAAAAAAATATTTTTTTTTTTCAATATTTTCATAAAATTATTACTTTAAACATGATCTAATTCAGAAATATTATTAAAGTCAATAAATAACCAAAAGTAACCAAAAATTTAAAATACGTCATTTTCTCCATTTTCCTTGCAATTTCCTTTAAAAAAATCCTTAAAGAAAATGTTAACTCTACAACATCTTTCTAATCATATAGTTTAATATACCACCATTTTTGAAG
>JAKGSA010000764.1:1608-26443 GCA_033558755.1 Philaethria dido
TTTTTCAAAAAAAAAAAAAAAAAAAATTTGAACGGTGAACAGTCTTACCACAGGTACCTACCCTGCTATATGCAGAAGAATCAGCAAATAAAAGAAATATGTCAGCCAGCCATATATTTTAAAATTAATCTATTTTACAGTATTATTCTATATATAACACGTGAAGCAAAAACTTTGGATCCCTTTTTACGAAAATTACGCGGACGGAGGAGCATGAAACTTACACACACTACCATGGTTTGACATCCATATTTATATAAAGTGACATATACGTCACTACGCGATGCGTTATTAACGCATTTACGGGGACACTAGTTATAATAAATATTTAATATATTCATTTCCTGGAGTGGGAATCGAACCCACAACCCGTTGCATTTAGTCACATGCTTCACACACAGTTACGTAGGCCTGTATGTCATATTGACATACATGCATTAAACATAATAATTTCATTGAAAAATGAACCTTATCTCCTAATATTTAAAGTCAATTTTAAAGTGATATGAATTTTGCCTAATATTCACTTTTTTGCAACCTTGATTTAGTTAGCAAAATAATAATACTACGTTAAAACATTGGTCTGTTTATTATAATTCAAATAATATAAATCTAAAAGAAGCAAATACATACATAGCTTCACGCTGTAATATGTAGTATTTTCATTAACGCGACAGGTTGTGGGTTCGATTCCCACTACAGGAAATGTAAAAGTTTAGCATTTTCATTTCCAGGGTTTGGTGATAAGGTAAAGCGCGGCGTTGAGTTCCGCCATTTAGCACGCAATGCCTCAATTCGGTGGAAAGTGGGGAACGGAGTGTTTTAATACTAGGTTCTCAGGTTCTCACTACCTACCCTGCTATATGCGGGATAATGCGTGAAGGTAAAAAAAAGAAAAAAAAGAAGGTCAGCATGGATGTTTCTATGTAAAACACTTTTGGTTTCTTTTGCAGACAGAACCTAGTGTCACGACACTCCTTTGTCCTGTATATAGAAATCTCACATAGCAGGATATTCAGAGAAACGTTAGTATACAAACACTCGGTGTTTTACTTTTTTTTTATAGCTTCACGCTGTATCCCGCATATAGCAAGGTAGGCAGAGGGAACCAGAGAACCATAGTGTTAAGACACTCCGTTCCTCACTTTCCGCCGAAGCATTGCGTGCTGAGTGGCGGAACTCAACTTTGCCTTGTTACTTGCTTCTTTTAGTTATATAATATTCTTCACTCTTTGAAATTGAGACTACGTGGTAAATTGCGTAACTCAACGCCGCGCTTTATGACCTCTCGTACAAACAGTCACAAATATTATATTTATATATACATAAATATTGGAACAAGGAACTAAAATAGCTAACTTCATCAAAATAATTAATAAAAAGATTTTTTTTGTAGAAATCACGTTCAGTACAAATTATATTGTGTTTTGTGTATATTGTTAGGAATACATATATTGTAAGTATTTCTTTTTCATATATCTGTAAAAAGCGGTAATAGATTGATAAGTCGAATAGCATATATACATATATATTTTCTTTATCTTCACGCTGTATCCCGCGCATAGCAGGGTAGGAGAAAACCTGAGAACATAGTGTTAAGACACTACGTTCTATTAACATTTCCGTTCCCCATTTTCCGCCAAATTGAGGCATTGTTGAGTGACGGAACTCAACGCCACGCTTTGCCTTGTTACCAGAGCGAGCAAACGAAAATACTATATATTATTTAATATTTTCTTTTCCTGTAGTGTGTATGAACCCACAACATGTGACACGAAAAAAAAAAAAAAAAAAAAAAAAAAAAAAAAAAAAACCCCCGGGCAAGGGGCGCCCCGTAAATTTAAACAAACTCAAAAAAAAAAAAAAAAACCCACAACATGTCGCGTTTACAGTCATACTTGTGCCTCTGCGCCGCGACAGGCACAATATAGTAGTCAAAGAGTACCTACTGTTAAGAACACTACGTTCTCCACATTCCACCGGAAATTAAAACATTGCATGTTGACTTGCAGAACTGTAGGGCAAGCACGAAAACTTGCCGCAAAGTATTCGTATCGATATCGAAAGAATTTGTATGGGAATAGAAAAGCGCTCCTACCGTTTTTCCCTGTGAGGGGACGGCGTTAGAATACAATTCCCCTCTGCCGCTGTATCCCATCCCAATAGTTTGGTGGTAGGAGGTTCGTCCTCCGCTTGACTCGCGACCACTATCATGTCAAAGACGAACCGCCAAATATCTAATGATGTGTTCCGGTTCGATGGCATGTAAGCCAGGTTATCCCCTATCCCACCCCTTCCTTTACCCAGAATGTGGTGGTTCCGATAGCATATTACTACATTGTCCTCCCCTTCCATCTGTATCGTCTAGGTAGGTAACGCATTTACAACACCTCTGGTGTCATTTAAATATAATAACTCCCCCTCAAGGGTATGGATCCACAATCATCGCGTTTACGAAGTCAAAGTCAAATAATTTTATTCGAAATAAGAAGTTACAAGCTTCATTTTTTGAACGTCAAATAATTTATCACCGGTTCACTAAATTTAATGCCCTAGGCCTGAGAAGAACCGGCGCAAGAAACTCAGCGGGACTCTTTTTTTTTTTTTCATTCTTCAATACAGTCAAACACGATGACGTCACTTGACATAGTCATTAATTGACAACTCTTAATTAGTAAAATTAGCATTAATATATTGAAAACATTTCAAAATCCATCAAAACATGTCGTTTATGACACCTTTATTACACCATTAACTAATTAATGATAATTAAAAAATAAGAAATAAAATTTAGAACGTAACAGGATTCGAAACCGCACTTCTTAGAATCAGCAGCACTAATCCGGATAGTGGGGTAGACAGAGAGAACGTAGTGTCAATATATTTAATTTTTTAATTTTCCGTAAGGCCTGTCGTGGCGCAGAGGCACAAGCGTGCGACAGTACACGACAGGTTATAGGTTTGATTCCCACTCCAGGAAATGAACATTTTAAATAATATATAGTAGTTTCATTTCCTCGCTCTGGTAACAAGGCTACGTGGCGTTGAGTTCCGCCACTCAGCACGCAATGAAATTCGGCGCAAAATTCGGCGGAAAGTGGTCAACGGAAAAGAGAATGGAGTGTCCTAACACGTAGGTTCTCAAGTTCCCTCTGCCTACCCTATGTGCGGGATACAGCGTGAAGCTAAAAAAGTGTTCCTACTTTTTTTGATTGCAAAAAATTTTTTTTTTTTTTGATTTTGAATCCATCACCCATCATACTTTTACAGGCAAACATTTTCAGACGACAATTGTACAAAAACTAGAATTTCATATATAAATAATTATAAAATTAATTATTGTAACATTTGAAAACCACAAAAATGATAATAATACTATCAAAATACAAGTAGTGTTATCGTTAAACTAGGAAATATATCATTTTTACAAAAATCCCGGTTTTTCTTTAAAGGAGTAAAAATTTTAGGAAAGGAACTACCTTTTAATAAAATTACTTTAATCGATTAATATATACTAATGTATACGTAAACGCATTGCGTAGTGACGTATATGTCATTTTATAGAAACATGGATGTCAAACCATGGTAGTGTGTGTAACATTTATTTTATTAATTTAATATATTTTTTATGCATTATTTTAAAAACCTATTATTCATGCACTCCTTCTCTATATAAACTATAATTGTGCCAAGTTTCATGCTCCTTCGACCGCGTAATTTTCGTAAAAAGGGATCCAAAGTTTTTGCTTCACGTATCTATGTAGACTAAGACGCTTGCGTTACTTGATGACTGACAGACAACGTACACTCAAAATTACTGCACATAGAAACATGACATGTGGCATCGGACTTGGGGAGTGTAGGGGTGTGCTGAGAGAGGACAACGAGAAATTTTTAGGAAAACGGAAAAAAAATCGGAATTATAAATAATAATCATAAAGTATTAACTTTTAAGATATATTCTTTATTATTTTCGGATAATTTACTTTAAAGGTGTGGTCGAGTTTTTAACTTCACACATATAGTTTAAAGGGTACAGAGAAGCTAGTGTTAAGACACTACGTTCTCCATTTAAGGAGTAGGGCGTCTTGAGACCAAATGCAAAATACATAAATATTTCCAAAATAAATAATTTCTTTTGATCATTGAATTTAAGTCTATGTAATTCGTACACTCTCTTCTTCTTACAACTTAACATTGGCGAAGAGATTTGTACCCAACTGTTAAGCTCGTAGCTTAAGATATGAACTGAACTGAATATTATCAAGCAGGAATCAAACTCACAACCATCACTTATAAATATAGTCAGAGAGGAAACTCCTTAGCGCACTATGTATTCACCGTGCGGGTGCCCATCGCTTTGCAGAGAGAGGAGAACGGAGAGTGTCGGCGACTTACGACACAACGTGTAGGTTTAAGGGGCCTCTTTAAAATGCGCATTAACGTTCACCTCCACTGTTCGCGCTCCTCTCTCTACCTAACCAAATTTGAAAAGATCCTACTAATGCCGTCTTCGAAATACGTGCTGGAAATGAACTGATAATAGTTCTAGACAGGCCGAGATCTTTAGTAGATTATAGAGAGATTTCACTGTTATACCTCTCACGCCTACCTCTACCGCGTACAAATATACTCTAAGCTTATTCCTGGTCAGTTCGTTAGCAAGTATTATAATACCGGACATTATGAAAAACTACTAAATTCACATAATCAACTGCAACAATCATTAAACAATAACCACAAAGATAACGATTTCTTTTATTATTTATAGGAAGAAATATCAAAAATGTATTGAGTATACAATATATAGTGTTTAAAACGAAATGTTTAAAAAAGTGGTCACTAAACTGCAGAAATAAGGTACCAGGTTCATATTCAGTCTTTTTACATGCATCACATATCAGTAGGCAGAGGGAACCTGAGAACCGACGTGTTAAGACACTCCGTTCTCCACTTTCCGCTGAATTGAGGCATTGCGTGCTGAGTGGTGGAACTCAACGGCGCGCTTTGCCTTGTTACCAAATCCAGGAAATGAAAAATTCCATTTCCTGGAGTGGGAATCGAATCCACGTGCCTCAAGACACGACAGGCGTTAGGCTAGTTTCTCTTTTTCAGCCTGAAACTCATGTTTCCTATATTTGGTGATTCAGCTTATGACGTCAGTATATATGTCATAAAGCTGCTTCACTAAATGTATGCAGCATGAAAACTCTACAAGAAAAGTTAAAATTTTATCACTAGATGTAACACTATTACGAATAACTCAAAAACTATTCGTCAGATCTTAACCAAATTTAAATGGGATCACACCAGAAGTTTTAGCTATCATATAAAGAAAGGATCATCAAAATTGGTTGAGAACCTCCTCCTATTGTAAAATTAGTTAAAAAATAAACTCGTGTTCGGCGGAAAGTGGGGAACGGAGTGTCTTAACACTAGGTTTCCTCTGCCTACCCTGCTATATGCGGGATATAGCGTGAAGCTATGTATGTATGTATGTATGTAAAAAACTTATGTCATATTATTATAAAACACAAATTTGTCAAAATTAATTTAATTATTTTTTTTTACGCTGTATCCCACATATAGCGGGGTAGGCAGAGAGAACCTGAGAACCTAGTGTTAAGACACTCCGTTCTCTTACAACAATTCCGTTCCCCACTTTCCACCAGATCGAGGCATTGCGTGTTGAGTGGCGGATTTAATATTGTTTTAATTGAAATATATTTTTATAGCTATAATTACCCGACTGTCAGAGGGTTATGTTTTTCGCGCGTATCATGTATGTTTGTAATATTCTTTATTACCTCATATCTTCCAAACCTCTGGACCGAATTATGTGATTAAGGTGACGTTAGATAGGTATTGATACTCCAAGTGTTCTTAGATATGTGACGTCACTCCTAATTCAATATGGCGCCCTCTAGAGGCAATTACGTCATGAATAAAAACAAAAAAATCGTTGATGTGTACCGTGTGGGGTGTCAAATGAAAGGACTTAATTAGCACATTTCAAATATATAACACATAACTTGCTTTTATAGTTTACTTTATATGTACTTGCTTCCTAAATTTGAAGAATCGGTTCAGTCGGGGTTTTTGTTCTTTATAAAAATGTGTTATTACCTAATTTATTGATTTCATTTCCTCACCAACCTAATACTATAAATATATTTGTTTGTTTTCATTTCGTGACGCGTTTTCGTTACATTAAGTGTTAAATCACTTTAAAAATAACTAATTTAAATACACTAATTAGTTAAATATCACTAATTAATTGATTTTCAACTAAAATCCAATTTGCAAATTACCATTTTCCTTGAGTCATTATTTTATTACATTATTTTTAAAGCAATTATCTAAGTACCCACTCCTTCTAATATAAATAGTAGGTGAAAGATTAAACATCATTCAGTCTTATTTCAGCATTCGTTGTGTAAACATATAAAAAAATTAAAAAATTCTAGTAATTATTAACACTTTGTTCAAAAGTGTAAGTGTAGAAAGTGTTTAAGTGATAAAAAATAGGGGTTTATATTCACTTTATGTTATTTACTATAAATAACAATGTTTCTGTCAGTAAGCCTTATCAGTCACTCAGTAGATAGTGTCAAAGTTCTGTCACTGGGTGTCTGACAGGTCTTACTGGTGGATTCTGACATGAAAAGATCTTCACAGTATCTTTGATATATTTATTTTCTATTATTATATTTTGCCATGTTTCAAATATATTGTTATTAATATAAGTAATAGTATTTCTATCAGTAAACCTCGTCAGTCACTCAGTAGGTAGTGTTAAAGTTCTGTCACTGGGTGTCTGACAGGTCTCACTGATGGATTCTGACTTGATAAGCTTTTTATTTTATTTCTCGTATTTATATTTTGCATTATTATACATTTTTTCTAATAAGTCACAAAATTTCTATCAGTAAGCCTCGTCAGTCACTCAGTAGGTAGTGTTAAAGTTCTGTCACTGGGTGTCTGATAAGTCTTACTGGTGGATTCTAAGATTTTAAACCTTTTTACAGATATTTGATTTATTCTAACCTATTTACTCTACCTATTTAAGGCAGTTTTCACTGATTCAGAAGGCATGTTTATATATTTGTCACTGGGTTAGTGATTACTACTTTGGATATTGATATCGACTTTTTGTAAAAAGAAATTGTGTCTGTTATTTTTAACAGTTAAAACTGTCAGATGCTCAGCAAGTAGTGTTTAATATCTATCACAGAGTGTCTGACTATTCTTACTGTCAAAAAATTCGAGTAACTAAGAACTGACTATATTAAAGTATTTTCTTGTCAAAATAGTTTATATATATTCACTATTATACTTTTATCAATTCATAATTAAAAAAAAATAAAGCAAGTGTCAGAGATAGTACTCACTTGCTCATATGACATGTTACGTCAGTCTGTCACTGGGTTTGTGATTACTGCTTCTGCATGTTGTCTTTTTTTTTAATATTTCGTCATCAACTGATAAATGTATCTATATTCTGTCAGTCAGAACTGTCAGTCATTCAGTAAATAGTGTCAAAGTCCTATCACTGGGTGTTTAACAGATCTCACTGTTAGATACAGATAGACATATGTCAATTATATATATATTTTTAATTATTGTGCAAGTAAAAACTGTAATTTACTGTCATTTTTAATATAAGCGTGAACTTTGGCCATTATTGTTGCGTTTAAATGCTTTTAAATGTGTACTATACATTAACAACTTAATAGTATTTTTTTTCTAAAATCTCTTTCCTCCATCTAATTTGAATGAAAATTAACATTAATCTCTCAGTGACAACTGTCAGTCATTCAGTAAATAGTGTCAAAGTTCTATCACTGGGTGTTTGACAGATCTTACTGTTAGATGAAACGTCAATATAAAACGTACAACAAAAATTTATTTAATCTATAATATATTTGTATTGTTTTATGAGAAGGTTGCGGAAATTTTGTGTAATTTATAAAATTATTACATTTTTTTTTCTTAATAGCCTTTGCCTTAATATCCTTAATATCCTTTGTGTGTTCTCCATGCAACGTGACATTGGCAATGTAATATGTGCTCGACTAAAACACTCAAAAACAATAATAAAAAAATATTTTAGCTTCCAGAAAATTAAGAAAAAATATCTATAAAAGTTAGTATTCATTGCCTCAGTCGATATGTTTACATCTATCACTGGGTTCATGATTACTGCTTTGGAAGATTATTTCAGCCTTTTTAACACAATTCAGTTCAGATCTTTTATTATATCGCCTTTTTAACACTTATTATAATAGTGACAATATATCTAAGAATTGGTAACAGTTTGTGATGTTTCAAATTTATTGTGTTATTTGTAATAATATTTCTATCAGTAAGCCTCGTCAGTCACTCAGCAGGTAGTGTATCAGTTCTGTCACTGGGTGTCTATCAGGTCTCACTGGTAGATTTTAACATAATATGGTTTTGCGAAGATAATAATTTTATTTAAAATAAGCAAAATAATCTGTTTAAGGTACTTTTCATTTTTCTGGAAGGCTTGTTTATATTTTTTTCACAGGGTAAGTGATTCTGTAATCACTTTGGAAGATTATATCAGTTTTTAAACTCAAAATATGGTAGTAGCACTATTTTGCTTTTAAAATATATTGTTTTTATTATAAGTAACAATATTTCTATCAGTAAACCTCGTCAGTCACTCAGCAGGTAGTGATTAAGTTCTGTCACTGGGTGTCTGACAGATCTTACTGTCGGAATCAATCATCAATTATCCAAGAAATTTATATATATTCTTTTTCAATTTTAAGCTTTATCCTAAGTTATAGGGTAGACAGAGAGAATTTAGTGTCAAGACACTCCGTTTCCCTCTTTCCAGCAGTCAGATGTTGTCATATTGCACCAAGGCCTCTAACTATTTTTGTTTTGTTTTATAATGTTTTCTAGTATATAATATATTTTTTATATTCCATTTTCCAGGATTTAAAAATATAATCTGTCAGAATTAGTAGTCATTGGCTCAGTCGATATGTTTTTTTATCTATCACTGGGTTTGTGATTACTTATTCTGCAGATATGAATCTGCTGAGTAAAAATGTTAAGGTTTAAACAAAAAGTAAGATTATTACATATAACTCAAAAACTACTCATCAGATGTTAACTGAATTTAAATGGGATCATCAGAAGCACTAGCTATCATATAAAAGTCTTTTAATAATAGTAGTCATTAGTTCAGAAGACATGTTGTTATATCTGTCACTGGGTTAATGATTACTATTATTTGAGATAAAGTCGACTAGAAAAAGAAAACAAAGGAAAATAAAGGATCTAAATAAAAGAAAACAAAGAATACATATTTCTATTTAGACGTGTTTATATACAACATAGAGATAACTGACTTTCCGCCGAATTATGGAATTGTGTACTGAGTGGCGGAACTCAACGCCGCGCTTTGCCTTGCCTTTTTAACTATATAATATGTTTTTTTAGCTTCACGCTATATCTCGCATATAGCAGGGTAGGCAGAGGGAACCAGAGAACCTAGTGTTAAGACACTACGTTCTCTTTCAACAATTTCGTTCCCCAATTTCTATAATAATTGTATTTTAACTTAACAAAGTTTTCAAATAGACAACCAGTGGTCGTAGTCACTTACTCTACTGACACGTATCAGTTCTGTCACTGGGTAAGCGATTGCTGTCACTGGTGACTATACGACAGCAAGAAGAATGCAAAAAGATCAAACAGTAAGGAAAAACCAGTAAATCTTACAGTTATAGTAATCGAACTCACATCAGACATTTTAGTATTATGTCACTGGGTGTTAGATTACTGTTGCTAGAGATTGTTCTTCAGAAAAAGATTCTTCTCCAGAAATAACATCAAGAATAAAGAAGAATAGATGTTTTAATATTGTTTTATTGAAGAATATGAAGAACTCAATCGATGCATGTTAAAATTCAGTAAATCTTACAGTTATAGTAATCAAACTCTCATCAGACATGTCAGTATTATATCACTGGGTGTTAGATTACTGTTGCTTAGATATTCTTCTTTAAAAGAAATTTCTAGAGTGGAGAAGAACAGAAACATATCTTTCTATTAAGTCTTTATTGAAGAATGACATATCTTATCTGGTCAAGAAGATAACCGAGAAGAAATAAAGATAGTAAAATAGAGAAGAATATTGTAGTTCTTGACAGTGACAGCTGTCACATAAACAGTAGACATGTTTATTATTCTGTCACTGGGTATGTGATAGTTATTACTGAGAGAATGATAAAGAAGAAGAAAGAAGGATGTCGACGTGTGTGTGTGACAGCGGCTGACTGTAAACACGATGATTGTAAGTTCATACTCGTGGAGGGGAATTATTATTATTTAACAATAATATTTTAAGTTCTCCTTTACATTACATATATACATAGCTTCACGCTGTATCCCGCATATAGTAGGGTAGGCAGAGGGAACCTGAGAACCTAGTGTTAAGATACTCCGTTACCCACTTTCCGCGGAATTAAGGCATTGTATGCTGAGTACGCAATGCCTCAATTCGGCAAAAAGTGGGGAACGGAATTGTTGTAAGAGAACGGAGTGTCTCAACACTAGGCTCTCAGGTTCCCTGCGGGATACAGCGTGAAGTTAAAAAAAAAATAAAAAAATAAATTGAGAAATCATTATACGACTACTTTGACATATTTAGTTTGTCAGTAAGTTTATTTGAAATGTGTTTTAGTAAGTTTGTTGGCTTTTCAAAAGTCATTATTAAAAAAAAGGAACTGGACTGAATTTGTTTGACATGTAATAACTTTGAATCAGTGATTGCGAATATTAAGCGAATTGTATCGATTTTCGAATCGAATAATTAGATTTTTTTTTTTTATAAAATCGTTTTTTAAATAATTATGTAATATTCTCATACAGACTTTATTGTATTATGCCTTATTGTTGTAACTTTAAAAAAAAAATAAGAAAGCTAAAGGATCTAAATAATCGATTTTTCTATGAATTATATTTTTTATATCATTTTATAAAGTTCAGTTTATAAAGTATTTAAAAATTAGAAAATTCTCTGAAAATTTGACAAACAAACAAACAGTTAAAAAATTCTGAAGTCAAATCATAACAAAATAATTTTAAATCAAGAAATAATACAATTAGAATTGAATTAATCGTTATTTTTCGAATAATTCTAAAATTTGACTCCAAAATACTATTTGAATCAACACGAAAAATTTCATAAAATCGATTTAAGAATACTTGCTGAAATAAGACCTTTAACTTTTATGATTTAAAAAATCAAAGCGAATTATTCCAAAATACGAATTATTCGATTCCAAAATACTAATCGATTCCACACAAACAATTAATAAAATCGATTTTATACCTGTTTAAAAAAAACAGAAACATTAAACTTTTTAATAATTAAAAAAACAACTAACCTTATTGCTGAGACACTCCACAAAGTCACTCTTCATGACTGACACGGACACTCTGTCCTGAGGGCGCTTGGGGCCGCTGACTGACGTCACTACCGTCGACAGGTCTAACTCTACTATCTGTAAATATAATATTTTTTTTATTGATCAAAGGAGGCCTGTGTCTTGAGGCACAAGCGAGCGACTGTAAACGCGACAGGTTGTGGGTTCGATTTCCACTGCAGGTATTTAGTGAAACCGGTATAGGATGTCAAGGTATTTAGTAATTTCACTATCGAATTTTGGCGATGACTTTTTTTTTACGTCTCTAAGATGTCAGAGCTTGTTTGTTTGCACTTTTATGCCCAATATTTTCATGGCAACCTTTTTTTTAGCTCTCACACCTTGTTTGACCATGTGTTTTCGAGCTCCAAATTTTTTTTTAGATCTCATACTTGCACTTTGAAAAGTGAGGCAAGCCGGTGGGAATCGAGTTGTATGGACGCCTCGCCACTGACAGCTAGTATTGCACATAATTTTGCCACAACCGAGAACAGAACGTCAACTAACCTCAGAGAAAATAGGATCCTGTTCAGGATTGCTGTAGTCCCTGAACTGTTTAGTCGCTTTCAAATATTCCTCAATCACTTTGATCTTCTCAGCTGAACGATCTAGAAAATTAAAAAAATATATATTATTATTATATTATCAATGAATGAATGAATGAATGAATGAATGAGATTTTAAATAAAATGTAGTAAAAGTTAAATTATTACGAATAACTCAAAAACTACTTGTTAGAAATTAACTAAATTTAAATAGGATCATCATATCATATAAGAAAATGATCATTAATATTGGTTTAGCCAGTAAACAGTTATAATACAAAAAAGACAGACGCTTTGTGGACCTTATTAAAGTCGAATAAGAAGTAAATAAATCCAATAAAATAAATATGGCCGTTACAAATCGTCACTAAGCAAATGAATGAACGAATGAACGTATGAATGAATGAAGAAAAAACTAAACTTAGTAAAATAAATATGTACAGAAGATAGAGATCCACATTAAATAAATGAATGAATGAATAAATAAACCAAATAATAATAAAAAAAAAATGCAGGCAAATTACATTATATGAGACATTTATTTATAGATCCGCACTAAAAAATAAATAATTTTTATTTTTATTTTTTTAACTTCACGCTGTATCCCGCATATAGCAGGGTAGGTAGAGGGAACCTAAGAACCTAGTGTTAAGACACTCCGTTCTCTTTTAACAAAACAACAAAATTTGTTGAAAAATTAAATAAAAGAATAAATTGGTAAATGAATGAATGAATAAATAAATATATTCAGTGAAATAAGTTAAATATTTATATTATTTATTATCATTTAAATACATATTGAAAATCCGCACTAAATTAAAAAAAAATAACGAAGGAAAAAAACGCCTGTCGTGTCTTGAGGCACAAGCGTGCGACTGTAAACGCGACAGGTTGTGGGTTCGATTCCCACTACAGGAAATGTAAAAAATAGTATTTTTATATCTTGGGTTTGGTAACAAGGCAAAGCGCGGCGTTGAGTTCCGCCACTCAACCCGCAACGCCTCAATTCGGCGGAAAGTGGGGAACGGAATTGTTGAAAGAGAATGGAGTGTCTTAACACTAGGTTCGAGGTTCTCTCTGTCTAAGTTAAAAAAATAATAATAATAATAACGAATGAATTATTTAAGTCAATAAAATAATTTAAATACATATGTGCATCTGTTAGAGATCTGCACTAAATAAATATATGAATGAATGAATGAATGAATGAATAAAAGAAATATATAAGCTGAAGATTCTTATTCAACAAATGAAAGAAATCAATTAATTAATAAATAAGCGCCTATCGTGTCTTGAGGCACAAGCGTGCGACTATAAACGCGACAGGTTGTTGGTTCGATTCTCACTTAAGGAAATGTAAAAGTTTAGTATTTTCATAGCCTGAGTTTGGCAACAAGACAAAGCGTGGCGTTGAGCTCCGGCGCTCAGCTTGCAATACCTTAATTCGACGGACAGTGGGGAACGGTGTGTCTGAACATGTCGGTTCTTAGGTTCCCTCTGCCTATCCTGCTATGTGCGGGATACAGCGTGAAGTTAAATAAAAAAAAAACACAATAAAAGAAATATGTACAACCATTAGATATTCACAACAAATGAATGAAAGAACGAATGAATGAACGAAACTCACTGGTCTGTTGTAAATACTGTAGCGATCGTTCGTCGACGGGGAAGTGCGCGACGGTGGCGCCGAACTCCGGACACATGTTGGCGACGGTCGCGCGGTCCGCGATGCTTAACGCCGCCACGCCGGGCCCGAAGAACTCCACGAACTTACCCACCACGCCCAGGGAGCGGAGGTGCTGGAATTACGTGGGAAAGTGCTATATATGTATAAAAAAAGATGACAGGTATATTTAGAAAAGGTAAATTTACGTTTTTCTTTTTTTTTTTTTTATTTTTTTTATCTTCACGCTGTATCCCGCACATAGCAGGGTAGGCAGAGGGATACAGAGAACCATAGTGTTAAGACACTCCATTCTCTTTTAACATTTCCTTTCCCCACATAACACCTGTCGCGTCTTGAGGCACAAGCGTGTGTAAACACGACAGGTTGTGGGTTCGATTCCCACTTCAGGAAATGTAAAATTTAGTATTTTTATTTCTTGAGTTTGGTAACAAGGCAAAACGCGGCGTTGAGTTCCGCCACTCAACACGCAATGCCTCAATTTGACGTTTTTTTTATGCTAACAACATAAATAAGTTGTAACAAGCGTACTCGTATAAGAATTTCAACGCAGCAGGATATAGAACGCATGGCTTAATGATCAGAGCGCTTGGACGGTTTGCGAGAGACGCGGGTTCGAGTCCCGTTGTTACTAAGCTGTTACCAGGTTAAATCTTGTTATAACCAGACACTTTTTTGTTTCCACCGAATTGAGACATTGCGTGTTGAGTGCCTTTTAGAAACCGTGCAAGCGCTCTGACCACTAAGCAGCCGGATATAGAACATATGGCTTAGCGGTCATAGCGCTTAAACGGTAAACAAGAGTCGCGGGTTCGAGCCCCGCTGCGTTCAAATTTTTATACGTTTTCTAAATATGAATATAGTTAAAACTATATGCATCTACTTAAAACTAGATATAACCAGTTCTATTCAGTTATAACCGGTCCAAACAACATTTTAAGACTAAAGAGACATACAGAGAGTGGGGAACGGAATTGTTGAAGGAGAATGGAGTGTCTTAACACTAGGTTCTCTGGTTCCCTCTGCCTACCCTGCTATATGCGGGAAGCAGCGTGAAGGTAAAAAAAAAAGGACATACCTTCGTAATAGTAAGTACTAAATCGGTAGAAGTGGCTAAGGGATCCAACTCTCCTACTAATTTGTATCCGACGACTTTCGGTAACAACATACTGATAGCTTGCCCCAACATGACGGCTTCCGCTTCGATTCCTGGTTGATGTAAAAAAAATTATTGTGTTAATTACACACACATAATAAGATAAGTCGATTTCAAATAAAATCCACTGAAAAGTACAATTGTTACGAATAACTCCAAAAGCACTAGTCACTTTTAAATTAAAAAATAAAATAAATGGGATCACATCATAGTGATGATGTGGTGTCACATAAAAAAAAATCATCAATAACGGTTCACTCGGTAAATAGTTACAAATAGTTAAACAAAAAAAAAAAAAAAAAATAGTTAGTTGTTGTAAACTGCTGTATTTACGCATACAACTTGTTTGGTAACAAGGCAAAATATACAAAAAAAATCCTAAAAATATTCAATTTAAAAAAGAAACAACAAAAATTCAAACAGCGGAAATCGAACCCGCACCACTTTAATGTATTCGCTCTAACCACTAAGCAATACGTTGTCATCTCTTTACGTCGAAATTCTCAAACGTTTCTTTTGTTGATGTTAAAAATTTCAACGAAGCGCGATAAGAACGTATGGCTTAGCGGTTAGAGTGAATACACGTACACAATAGGTGCAGGTTCAAATCCTACTACACCCAAAAACACATTTTATCCTAAGCATATAAATAAAAAACAACACATATAACAAAACACAGGCTATGAACCCGCACTTACCTCCAACACCCCAACCGACGACTCCTAGACCGTTGATCATAGTAGTGTGACTGTCGGTCCCCACCACTGAGTCGGGATGGAGAGTATCCGACGTGAACACTACACGCGCTAAGTACTCGAGGTTCACCTGACGACGGAGAGAGGAGAGTGAATTCTTATTTATGTATGTATTAAAAAATTTAAAAAGGTAAGGCGAAATATATTTAAGAAAGTCGGAAATCGGTATACTCGTATATATATTTAGGGAAGCCGGTATATATTTAGGAAAACCAGTATATATTTGAGGAAGCCGGTATATATTTGAGGAAGCCGGTATATATTTAAGGAAGCCCGTATATATTTAAGGAAGCCGGTATATATTTGAGGAAGCCGGTATATATTTAAGGAAGCCGGTATATATTTATGGAAGCCAATATATATTTAAGGAAGCCAGTATATATTTAAGGAAGCCGGTATATATTTATGAGAGACAACGGAGGATAGTGGTTTCAAATTTTTGATCATATTTTCATAAAATAAAGCCCGCAAATTAATAAATAACTTTTTTCGTTCTGGAAACACAAAACATGGCATTTGAGTTCATAATTCTTGGATTCTATTTTATTTTATCTGCTAAATTTTTTTTCGGCGACAATCATATAAGAAAATATAAAGGCTACCTATTTATAAATATAAACATAAGTTCCCTTAACTTAGATTCGAACCTACTACCCTGCATCAGTGGCGAGTCGTGAGAATTTTAGTTAGGCAAGCCGGTAAATTTAGAGAAGCCAGTATATATTTAGAAAAGCCGGTACATATATTTAGGGAAGCCGGTATAGGATGTAAAGGTATTTAATAATTTCTCTATCTGGCTAACTTTCGTTGATGAACTATTTTTTAGGGTATTTAAGATGTTGTTTTTTTCGCAAACTCAACTACAATTTAATCTCCAAATTTTCCTAGCAACCATTTTTAGTTCTCATACTTGTATTTTAAAAAATAATGCAAGCCGGTGGAAACCGTGTTGTATGAACACCTCGCTTCTGCCCTACATAAATATATATTAATGTTATACCATATAAATATTAATAAAAAATAAAAAAACCTCACCTGATGAACAATTCCAGAACCGGGTGGAACAATTAACATATTGTCAAACGCCTGAGCTCCCCACTGTAAAGAAAAAAAAAACAAATTAAAAAAAAAAACAATAGAACAAGCCATGCTGCAGCCTCTTTAAAAGTTACTGTATTGGCGTCAGGTGGGAACCGATATTTTCTCCTTATATGAAAGCAGAAGACTTTGAAACCGGGTAAGAATACTAGGGCGGACCCCTCATGCGACGCGAATGCGAATATGCGGCGGATGATCAAGCCCAATTTTGTTTGGTGGTAGGAGGTTCGTCCTCCGTCTGGCTCGCGACCACTATCGTAATGTCAAAGACGAACCGCCAAATATCTATGATGTGTTCCGGTTCGATGGCATGTAAGCCAGGTTTTCCCCTTTCCACCGGCCCCTTTCCCAAAATGTGGTGGTTCCGATAGCCGGACTACCATTATCCTCCCCTTTCCATCTGTATCCTCTAGGTTGGCAACGCATCCTAGTACATCTCTTGTGTTGTAGATGTTCATGGGCGAAGGTAACCACTTACCATCAGGCAGTCTTCTGCTCGTTTGCCATCCGGTATCCATAAAAAAAAAAAAAAAACAGCCTGAACCGACAACCCAAGATCGCACGTCTTGGCGCAGAAAAGTAAGGAGACTCGACCCCAAATAATGGGATAAGGGCTACAGAAAGAAGAAGCCAAAAACCTTGACATCCTTCGTTCACACAATTAAAAAAAAAAAAAAAGGTATCGAAATTTTTCTGTTTACATATTAATGAATAGTTTAAACAATCATAAATAAAAAAAATATAATTGTCAGTATAATATAACTTTTTTAACTTCACGCTGTATCCGCACATAGCAGGGTAGGCAGAGGGAAACCTGAGAACCATAGCGTTAAGACACTCCGTTCCCCACTTTCCACTGAATTGAGACATTGCGTGCTGAGTGGCGAAACTCAACGCCGCGCTTTGCCTTGTTACCAAACCCAGGAAATAAAACTACTAAACTTTTACGTTTCCTGGAGTGGGAATCGAACCCACAACCCAACACTGTCGCGTTAACAGTCGCTACAAAGCACGACAGGCGTTAGACATAATTTAATAATAGTGAGATAACAACGTATAGCTTAGCGGTTAGCGCGAGAATGGTTTCCTAGAGGTGCAGGTTCAATTCCCGCTTTGGTCAATTTTTTATAAGGTTTCCAAATGTTTTCACTCAACTTTGCTAACTCTATCCATATATAAAATTACAATAAAACTATTAAACCAGTTTTAAAAATTAACCAATAATAACTCATAAGTCCTTACCTTCAAAAATTGAAATCTCTCTTTATTCCTCTCAAACTCCAATTCTTGATTTTTATTCAAAGCGTCCGGTCTGAGAACAGAAATAAATATTGGGGGTGAATAAATGAATAAGTCGACTTGTATATGTTATTTTATAAATACACACATACTTCACGCTGTATCCCGCATATAGCGGGGTAGGCAGAGGGAACCTGAGAACCTAGTATTAAGACACTCCATTCTCTTTCAACATTTCCGTTCCCCACTTTCCGCCGAATTGAGGCATTGCGTGCTGAGTGGCGGAACACAACGCCGCGCTTTGTTACCAAACCCAGGAAAATGAAAAATTCCATTTCCCGTAGTAGGAATCGAAGCCACAACGTGTCGCGTTTACAGTAGCACGCTTGTCTCCGTAACACAATACAACCAAAAGCGAAAAACAGAAAAATCAAATTCTACTTACATTCTCGCAAAATCAACTTGGACAGAGTGATCGATCACCAAATCCGCGGGACAGATAGGGTTTATCTTGTCCGGGTTTCCTCCAAGATCCTTCACAGCATCTCTCATCGCAGCGAAATCTACTACCGCTGGTACTCCTGTGAGATCCTGACAAAAAAAAACAAATATATATATATATATATATATATATATATATTTAACGCCACTCGTGGCGCAGAGACACAAGCGTGCGACTGTAAACGCGCCACATTGTGGGTACGATTCTCACTCCAGGAAATGGAATTTTTCATTTCCTGAGTTTGGTAACAAGACAAAGCGCGGCGTTAAGTTCCGCCACTCAGCAAGCAATGTCTCATTCGGCGGAAAGTGGGGAACAGAGTGTCTTAACACTAGATATGTACATAGCTTCACGCTGTTCCCGCATATAGCAGTGTAGGGAACCTAGTGTTAAGACACTCCGTTCCCCACTTCAATATACTACTAACCTAAACAACGTAGTGTCTAAACACTCCGTTCATTATATCTCTCTGTAAGTAAAACTATTAAAAAATCACCAACTCACCTGTAATATAACCCTGGCAGGTTTAAAAGCAATCTCCACGGGATGTTCCGAGTTCTGGTTCGATTCCCAGTTGAGGACATTCCCCACATCCTTCTCGAGTACTTGGAAATTGTCACAGTTGCGTATACAAGATTCTAACAATACTCGTATACTGAATGGAAGACGATCTAGAACAAAAAAACAACAAAAAAATATATTCACGCTGTATCCCGCACATAGCAGGGTAGACAGAGAGAATCTGAGAACCGATGTATTAAGACACTCCGTTCTCTTTCCGTTCCCCACTTTCCACCGAATTGAGGCATTGCGTGCTGAGTGGCGGAACACAACGCCGCGGTTTGCTTTGTTACCAGAGTGAGTCAAATACTGATACATTGTTTTTTTCTTTTTTTTATACGAAAGACAAGGCAAACGACCTCGTGGAACAACAGAGCTATCGAAGCGTAACCGGCCTTTAAGGTTAAGATTGACGCGTCTTTGGATTTTTTTATTTCACGCTTTATCCCTAACAGAAAAAGTAGTCAGTCTCTCTGACTCTCCTAGTGTCAAGACACTTCGTCCGCCGCTTTCCTGTGTTAGGTGGCGGAACTCAACGCCGCACTTATTCTTATACGCTTTTATTTTATTAGCATACATACTAACGCCTGTCGTGTCTTGAGGCACAAGCGTGCGACTGTAAACGCGACAGGTTGTGGGTTCGATTCCCACTCTAGGAAATGTTAGTATTTTCATTTCTTGGGTTTGGTAAAAAAGGCAAAGCGCGGCGTTGAGTTTCGCCACTCAACACGCAATGCCTCAATTCGGCGGAAAGTGGGGAACGGATTTGTTGTAAGAGAACGGAGTGTCGTAACACTAGGTTCTTAGGTTCCCTCTGCTATATGTGGCATACAGCGTGAAGTTAAAAAAAAAAGCAAGCATAATTAATTTCAATTGTTAAAAATATATTTCTCACTCGTAGCAATTTTTTTTTAGGAAAACGTGTTTCATTTTACTTTCTTTTTTAAATATTTACTTACCATATTTATCGCCAAGCTGAGCGACATCATAGTATTTGTAGCTTTTCCCGTTTATCTCTAGATTCTTTAGCAGCTTATTGTAGGGATTGTTGGGGGCTGTAACAAAACAAGTAAAAATTAATGAAAAAAAAAAAACAACAGGTTGCACTCCGGGAGTGCCGACAGAAGTGAAAAATTGAATAGTAACATACATAAATACCTTCACGCTGTATCCCGCGTATAGCAGGATAGGCAGAGGGAACCTAGTGATAAGACACTCCGTTCCCCACTTTCCGCCGAATCCAGGCATTGCGTGCTGAGTGTCGGAACTCAACGCCGCGTTTTGCCTTGTTACCAAACCCAGGAAATGTAAAATTACATTTCCTGGAGTGGGAATCGAACTCACAACCTGTCGCTTTTACAGTCGCACGCTTGTGCCTCAACACACGACAGGCGTTTTATTTATTGAATATTATAGTTGTGCATAGGCGATTTGCCTTGATACCTTTAAGATATCAATTCTTTCATTTTGTAAGTCGAAAACCACATACATTTTTAATATTGAACTTGGCTATATTTTTCACATTTATGTTTTTGATGGCAAATATATCCTTTTTTTGTTACTAAAATATAAACGAAAGCTTTAAAAAAAATAGTAGGCCCGTTGACGCGTAAAATACACGTTGCCTTAGCAACCTATATGTCACTTTATTGTAAGTGTAACTTTAATTTTACTAATATTACTAGCGTCCCGGTGACGCGTTAACAACGCGTTGTCTTTAGCAATGTGTCACTTTATATAAACATGGATGTCAAACAATGGTGTGTAGCAATTATTATATATAAGTGTGTCTATAAGTGTGCCAAGTTTCATGCTCCTCCGGTCGCTTCATTCTCGTAAAAAGGAGTCCAAAGTTTTTGCTCCACGTATATATAGATTATAACTAGTACTTCTGATGTGACCCATTTTATAGTTAAGGTCTCACGAGTAGTTTTTGAGTTATTCGTAATAATATTATTATTAGTTTATAGTGCATTTTCTTTGAAATCGGTTTCTTTTTTTTTTAACTTCACGCTTTATCCCGCATATAGCAGGGTAGGCAGAGGAAACCAGAGAACTCACGTGTTAAGACACTCCGTTCTCTTTCAACAATTCCGTTCCCTACTTTCCGCCGAATTGAGGCATTGCGTGTTGAGTGGCGAAACTCAACGCCGCACTTTGCCTTGTCACCAAACCCAAGAAATGAAAATACTAAATTTTACATTTCCTGGAGTGGGAATCGAACCCACAACCTGTCGCATTTACAGTCGCACGCTTGTGCCTCTACGCGACCACAGGTGTTAAATCAAAATCGGTTTCCTTTTAAATATTGTATATACAATATTTACAGTAGTAAGACGTATTAATCTGTATATCACTCAAGAAATGCAGATCGTATGTTATCTTATCAATAAAAAATATATTTTTCCTGACATATTTTATTTTTTATCATAAAAACTGGCATTTGATTTAGAGATAGCAAATACAATGTTAAAATTATGTATTTGTATGGCTAGAAAGTTTATGCCTAAGTTAACGCCTGTCGTGTCTTGAGGCACAAGTGTGCGACTGTAAATGCGACAGGTTGTGGGTTCGATTCCCACATGAAATGCTCGCTCCAGTCTGTTTCAAAGGTATCATTGCCATTAATAAAGAATTGTAAACCACTGTCGAATATAAAAAAAAAAGTCCCGCTGAGTTTCTTGCGCCGGTTCTTCTCAGGTCTGAGGCATTAAATTTAGTGAACCGGTGGTAAATTATTTGACGTTCAAAAAATGGAGCATGTAACTTCTTGTTTTGAATAAAATTATTTGACTTTGACTCCACGAAATGAAATTTTTCATTTCCTGGGTTTTAGTAACAAGGCAAAGCGAGACGTTGACTTCCGCCACTCAACACGCAATGCCTGAATTCGGCGGAAAGTAGGAAACGGAGTGTCTTATCACTAGGTTCTCAGGTTCCCTCTGCCTACCCTGCTATATTCGGGGTACAGCGTGAAGATATATATTTTAGGAAAAATGACCAAATGGTAACAAATTGTCAAATGTCTTACAAACAACTTACTATATGTACAATGTATTTGACCTGTGATTTAATTTAAATAATTAATAATGTATATATTGTATAATAAAAGCAGTAATTATTCTCAAGGAAACACGATATTTACGTACTTTTATATAAAAAAAAGTAGGGAATAGAATTGTTGAAATAGAACGTAGTGTCTTAACACTATGGTTCTCAAGTTCCTTCTGCCTACCTTGCAGTGGCGAAGGGTGATAATTTTAGTTAGGAAAGCCGGTAAATTTATATTTAGGGAAGTGGGTACATATATTTAGGGAAGCCGGTAATTTTTAGGGAAGCCGGTATATTTAGGGAAGCTAGTACATATATTTAGGGAAGCCGGTAATTTTTAGGGAAGCCGGTATATTTAGGGAAGCTAGTACATATATTTAGGGAAGTCGGTAAGCTTTAGAGAAACCGATGTATATTCTCTAAAGCCGGTATATTTAGAGAAGACGGTACATATGTTTAGGAAAGCCGGTGTAGGATGTGAAGGTGTTTAGTAATTTTACTATCGAATTTTGGTGATGACCTTTTTTTTAGGTCTAGTAAGATGTCAGAGCTTATATTTTTGCAATTTTATGCCCAATATTTTTCTGGCGACCTTGTTTTTAGCTCTCCACCTTCCTTGATCTTGTTTTTTTGCAAACTCAATTTACTTTAAGGCCACATTTCCCTGGCGACCTTTTCTTTCAGGTCTCATACTGGTACTTTTAAAGGTTAAGGCATGCCGGTAGAAATCGAGTTGTATGGACGCCTCGCCACTTCTAGGCGTGAAGATATATTAAAAAAACTTCGGCCTGGCTGAAATTATTATCAGTTCATTCCTAGCGTATATTTAAACAATGAAAATTATATTTATCTTCACGCTGTATCCCACACATAGCAGGGTAGCAGCGGCGAGGCGTCCATACAACTCGATTCCCACCGGCTTGCCTAACTTTTCAAAGTACAAGTATGAGATCAAAAAACAAAAGGGCGTCAGGAAAATATTAGGCATAAAATTGCAAAAAAAAATAAGCTCTGACATCTTATAGACCCAAAAAAAAAAGAAATAATAGTCATCGCCAAAATTTCGCAGTGAAATTACGAAATACCTTAACGTCTTATACCTGTTTCCCTAAATGTATCGGCTTTCCTAAAAATTACCGGCTTCCCTAAATATATATACCGGCTTACCTAAATATACATCGGCTTCCCTAAATTTACCGGCTTGCATAACTAAAATTTTCACCCCTCGCCACTGCAGGGTAGTCAGAGGGAAACAAAGAACCTAGTGTTAAGACACTCAGTTCTATTAAGATATTAATATATATCTACTCTTAAGATATTTTCATTCCCTCGCTCTGGTAACAAGGCAATGCGCGGCGTTGAGGTCCGCCGCTCAGCACGCAATACCTCAACTCGGCGGAAAGTGGGAAACGGAATTGTTGTACGAGAACGGAATGTCCTAGCCTGCTATATGCGGCATACAGCGTGAAGTTACAAAAATATATATATTTGAACAAAAAAAGCAAATAAAATGCACTAAAAAATAATATTATTACGAATAACTCAAAAACTACTCATCAAAAATTAAATAAATTTAAATATGATCACGTCAGAAACACTAGCTGTTATATAATAAAAGAATCATCAAAATTGGTTCACCCAGTAAACAGTTATGTGGCAAAACACATAAACAAATACATATAACATTTTTTTTTAACATCACGCTGTATCCTGCATATAGCAGGGTAGGTAGAGGGAACCTGAGAACCTTTTTTTTTTTTTTTTTTTATTGATAACGGACGGCAAACGAGCAGAAGGACCACCTGATGGTAAGTGGTTACCTTCGCCCATAGACATCTACAACACCAGAGATGTTGTAGATGCGTTGCCAACCTAGAGGATACTGATGGAAGGGGGGACAATGTAGTAGTCCACTGTCAGAACCACCACATTTTGGGGAAAGGATGGGTGGGAAAGGGGAAAATCTGGCTTACATGCCATCGAACCGGAACACATCATTAGATATTTGGCGGTTCGTCTTTGACATGATAGTGGTCGCGAGCCAGTCGGAGGACGAACCTCCTACCACCTAAAAAACGAACCTAGTGTTAAGGCACTCCATTCTCTTACAACAATTCCGTTCCCCACTTTCCGCCGATTTGAGGGATTGCATGTTGAGTGGCGGAACTGAACGCCGCGCTTTGCCTTGTTACCAAGCCCAGGAAATGAAAATACTAACATTTCCTGGAATGGGGATCGAACCCACAACCTGTCCTGTTTACAGATACATGCTTATGCCTCTGCGCCACAACAGGTGTAATTAACAGGTATAATAATATGCTAAAAATATTCACAAATTTTAAGATATAGATAAAAACCTATACATTTATAAAAATGGAACCTTGAATTTTTTTTTTTAAATACACATTTTTAACTTATCCATCATGTAGACTGGGAGTGTAAAATGTCCATATTTTATTATTAATGCGAAGATATTAGAAATACATAAATTTAATAAAATAAATATTACACACACTACAATGTGTTTGACATACACTATTGTATATAGTGACATACATGTTGCTATGGTAACAACAGATTAAAAGAAATTCTTAGATAAGCAATACATTTTATCATAATCTACTTTAATATAAAACCTTATTGAGGAATTTTGAGTTAATACTATCTTAAGATACACATAATTAATCTATTAATACCATAAATAATAAAAATGACAAAAGGAATTTATAAACACTAGGCACTAGGCAAGGTAAAGCCTTGCTAATGTATATATGTA